>JAYJMT010000014.1:63472-104472 GCA_036321655.1 Quercus alba
CGGAGTTCGGAAGTAAAATTTTTTTCTCACTTTCTCGGCCTATCTCATCCCGTTTTGGCTAAAAATAATATCGGAGAGATGTTTTCTAATTTTTTCAATTTTTTTGCTATTTTTTTCAGAATTTTCTCACCCGAGTCGAGTATGGACGGAATTCGGAAGTAAAAATCTTTTTTTTCTCCATCTCGGCCTATCTCATTCCGTTTTGGCAAAAAATAATGTCGGAAAGAGGTTTTTAATTTTTTCAATTTTTTTGCTATTTTTTTCGGAATTTTCTCACCCGAGTTGAGCATGAACGGAATTCGGAAGTAAAATTTTTTTTTTCTCCATCTTGGCCTATCTCATCCCGTTTTGGCAAAAAATAATGTCGGAAAGAGGTTTTTAAATTTTTTCAATTTTTTTGCTCTTTTTTTTCGGAATTTTCTTGCCTCGGTCGAGTATGAACGGAATTCGGAAGTAAAATTTTTTTCCCTCTTTCTCGGCCTATCACATCCCCGTTTTGGCAAAAAATAATGTCGGAAAGAGGTTTTTTAATTTTTTCAATTTTTTTGCTATTTTTTTCGGAATTTTCTCACCCGAGTCGAGCATGAACGGAATTCGGAAGTAAAATTTTTTTTTTTCTCCATCTTGGCCTATCTCATCCCGTTTTGGCAAAAAATAATGTCGGAAAGAGGTTTTTAAATTTTTTCAATTTTTTTGCTCTTTTTTTCGGAATTTTCTTGCCTCGGTCGAGTATGAACGGAATTCGGAAGTCAATTTTTTTTTTCTCTTTCTCGGCCTATCTCATCCCGTTTTGGCAAAAAATAATGTCGGAAAGAGGTTTTTTTATTTTTTCAAAATTTTTACTATTTGTTTCGGAATTTTCTTGGCCGGGTCGAGTAGGAACGGAATTCGGGAGTAAAATTTTTTTCCCACTTTCTCAGCCTATCTCAACCCCGTTTTGTCTAAAAATAATATCGGAAAGAGGTTTTTCAGTTTTTTCAATTTTTTTGCTATTTTTTTGGAATTTTCTTGTCTAGGTCGAGTATGAACGGAATTCGGCAGTAAAATTTTTTTTCCCTGTTTCTCGGCCTATCTCATCCCGTTTAGGCTAAAAATAAATTCGGAAAGAGGATTTTTAATTTTTTCAGTTTTTTTGCTATTTTTTTCGGAACTTTCTTGCCACGGTCGAGTATGAACGGCTTCCGGGAGTAAAAATTTTTTCTCTCTTTCTCGGCCTATCTCATCCAGTTTTGGCTAAAAATAATGTCGGAAAGAGGTTTTTTAATTTTTTCAAATTTTTTGCAATTTTTTCCGGAATTCTCTTGCACGAGTCGAGTATGAACGGAGTTCGGAAGTAAAATTTTTTTCTCACTTTCTCGGCCTATCTCATCCCGTTTTGGCTAAAAATAATATCGGAGAGATGTTTTCTAATTTTTTCAATTTTTTTGCTATTTTTTTCAGAATTTTCTCACCCGAGTCGAGTATGGACGGAATTCGGAAGTAAAAATTTTTTTTTTTCTCCATCTCGGCCTATCTCATCCCGTTTTGGCAAAAAATAATGTCGGAAAGAGGTGTTTTAATTTTTTCAATTTTTTTGCTATTTTTTTCGGAATTTTCTCACCCGAGTTGAGCATGAACGGAATTCGGAAGTAAAATTTTTTTTTTCTCCATCTTGGCCTATCTCATCCCGTTTTGGCAAAAAATAATGTCGGAAAGAGGTTTTTAAATTTTTTCAATTTTTTTGCTCTTTTTTTCGGAATTTTCTTGCCTCGGTCGAGTATGAACGGAATTCGGAAGTAAAATTTTTTTCCCTCTTTCTCGGCCTATCTCATCCCGTTTTGGCAAAAAATAATGTCGGAAAGAGGTTTTTTTATTTTTTCAAAATTTTTACTATTTGTTTCGGAATTTTCTTGGCCGGGTCGAGTAGGAACGGAATTCGGGAGTAAAATTTTTTTCCCACTTTCTCGGCCTATCTCAACCCCGTTTTGTCTAAAAATAATATCGGAAAGAGGTTTTTCAGTTTTTTCAATTTTTTTGCTATTTTTTTGGAATTTTCTTGTCTAGGTCGAGTATGAACGGAATTCGGCAGTAAAATTTTTTTTCTCTGTTTCTCGGCCTATCTCATCCCGTTTAGGCTAAAAATAAATTTGGAAAGAGGATTTTTAATTTTTTCAGTTTTTTTGCTATTTTTTTCGAAACTTTCTTGCCACGGTCGAGTATGAACGGCTTTCGGGAGTAAAAATTTTTTCTCTCTTTCTCGGCCTATCTCATCCAGTTTTGGCTAAAAATAATGTCGGAAAGAGGTTTTTTAATTTTTTCAAATTTTTTGCAATTTTTTACGGAATTCTCTTGCACGAGTCGAGTATGAACGGAGTTCGGAAGTAAAATTTTTTTCTCACTTTCTCGGCCTATCTCATCCCGTTTTGGTTAAAAATAATATCGGAGAGATGTTTTCTAATTTTTTCAATTTTTTTGCTATTTTTTTCAGAATTTTCTCACCCGAGTCGAGTATGGACGGAATTCGGAAGTAAAAATTTTTTTTTTCTCCATCTTGGCCTATCTCATCCCGTTTTGGCAAAAAATAATGTCGGAAAGAGGTTTTTTAATTTTTTCAATTTTTTTGGTATTTTTTTCGGAATTTTCTCACCCGAGTTGAGCATGAACGGAATTCGGAAGTAAAATTTTTTTTTTCTCCATCTTGGCCTATCTCATCCCGTTTTGGCAAAAAATAATGTCGGAAAGAGGTTTTTAAATTTTTTCAATTTTTTTGCTCATTTTTTCGGAATTTTCTTGCCTCGGTCGAGTATGAACGGAATTCGGAAGTAAAATTTTTTTCCCTCTTTCTCGGCCTATCTCATCCCGTTTTGGCAAAAAATAATGTCGGAAAGAGGTTTTTTTATTTTTTCAATTTTTTTACTATTTGTTTCGGAATTTTCTTGGCCGGGTCGAGTAGGAACGGAATTCGGGAGTAAAATTTTTTTCCCTCTTTCTCGGCCTATCTCATCCCCGTTTTGGCAAAAAATAATGTCGGAAAGAGGTTTTTTAATTTTTTCAATTTTTTTGCTATTTTTTTCGGAATTTTCTCACCCGAGTCGAGCATGAACGGAATTCGGAAGTAAAATTTTTTTTTTTCTCCATCTTGGCCTATCTCATCCCGTTTTGGCAAAAAATAATGTCGGAAAGAGGTTTTTAAATTTTTTCAATTTTTTTGCTCTTTTTTTCGGAATTTTCTTGCCTCGGTCGAGTATGATCGGAATTCGGAAGTAAATTTTTTTTTTCTCTTTCTCGGCCTATCTCATCCCGTTTTGGCAAAAAATAATGTCGGAAAGAGGTTTTTTTATTTTTTCAAAATTTTTACTATTTGTTTCGGAATTTTCTTGGCCGGGTCGAGTAGGAACGGAATTCTGGAGTAAAATTTTTTTTCCACTTTCTCGGCCTATCTCAACCCCGTTTTGTCTAAAAATAATATCGGAAAGAGGTTTTTCAGTTTTTTCAATTTTTTTGCTATTTTTTTGGAATTTTCTTGTCTAGGTCGAGTATGAACGGAATTCGGCAGTAAAATTTTTTTTCTCTGTTTCTCGGCCTATCTCATCCCGTTTAGGCTAAAAATAAATTCGGAAAGAGGATTTTTAATTTTTTCAGTTTTTTTGCTATTTTTTTCGGAACTTTCTTGCCACGGTCGAGTATGAACGGCTTTCGGGAGTAAAAATTTTTTCTCTCTTTCTCGGCCTATCTCATCCAGTTTTGGCTAAAAATAATGTCGGAAAGAGGTTTTTTAATTTTTTCAAATTTTTTGCAATTTTTTTCGGAATTCTCTTGCACGAGTCGAGTATGAACGGAGTTCGGAAGTAAAATTTTTTTCTCACTTTCTCGGCCTATCTCATCCCGTTTTGGCTAAAAATAATATCGGAGAGATGTTTTCTAATTTTTTCAATTTTTTTGCTATTTTTTTCAGAATTTTCTCACCCGAGTCGAGTATGGACGGAATTCGGAAGTAAAAATTTTTTTTTTCTCCATCTCGGCCTATCTCATCCCGTTTTGGCAAAAAATAATGTCGGAAAGAGGTTTTTTAATTTTTTCAATTTTTTGGCTATTTTTTTCGGAATTTTCTCACCCGAGTTGAGCATGAACGGAATTCGGAAGTAAAATTTTTTTTTTTCTCCATCTTGGCCTATCTCATCCCGTTTTGGCAAAAAATAATGTCGGAAAGAGGTTTTTTTATTTTTTCAATTTTTTTACTATTTTTTTCGGAATTTTCTTGGCCGGGTCGAGTAGGAACGGAATTCGGGAGTAAAATATTTTTCCCACTTTCTCGGCCTATCTCATCCCCGTTTTGTCTAAAAATAATATCGGAAAGAGGTTTTTCAGTTTTTTCAATTTTTTTGCTATTTTTTTGGAATTTTCTTGTCTAGGTCGAGTATGAACGGAATTCGGCAGTAAAATTTTTTTTCTCTGTTTCTCGGCCTATCTCATCCCGTTTAGGCTAAAAATAAATTCGGAAAGGGGATTTTTAATTTTTTCAGTTTTTTTGCTATTTTTTTCGGAACTTTCTTGCCACGGTCGAGTATGAACGGCTTTCGGGAGTAAAAATTTTTTCTCTCTTTCTCGGCCTATCTCATCCAGTTTTGGCTAAAAATAATGTCGGAAAGAGGTTTTTTAATTTTTTCAAATTTTTTGCAATTTTTTTCGGAATTCTCTTGCACGAGTCGAGTATGAACGGAGTTCGGAAGTAAAATTTTTTTCTCACTTTCTCGGCCTATCTCATCCCGTTTTGGCTAAAAATAATATCGGAGAGATGTTTTCTAATTTTTTCAATTTTTTTGCTATTTTTTTCAGAATTTTCTCACCCGAGTCGAGTATGGACGGAATTCGGAAGTAAAAATTTTTTTTTTCTCCATCTCGGCCTATCTCATCCCGTTTTGGCAAAAAATAATGTCGGAAAGAGGTTTTTTAATTTTTTCAATTTTTTTGCTATTTTTTTCGGAATTCTCTTGCACGAGTCGAGTATGAACGGAGTTCGGAAGTAAAATTTTTTTCTCACTTTCTCAGCCTATCTCTTCCCGTTCTGGCTAAAAATAATATCGGAGAGATGTTTTTTAATTTTTTCAATTTTTTTGCTATTTTTTTCAGAATTTTCTCACCCGAGTTGAGCATGAACGGAATTCGGAAGTAAAATTTTTTTTTTCTCCATCTTGGCCTATCTCATCCCGTTTTGGCAAAAAGTAATGTCGGAAAGACGTTTTTAAATTTTTTCAATTTTTTCGCTCTTTTTTTCGGAATTTTCATGCCTCGGTCGAGTATGAACGGAATTCGGAAGTAAAATTTTTTTCTCACTTTCTCGGCCTATCTCTTCCCGTTTTGGCTAAAAATAATATCGGAGAGATGTTTTTTAATTTTTTCAATTTTTTTGCTATTTTTTTCAGAATTTTCTCACCCGAGTTGAGCATGAACGGAATTCGGAAGTAAAATTTTTTTTTTCTCCATCTTGGCCTATCTCATCCCGTTTTGGCAAAAAATAATGTCGGTAAGAGGTTTTTAAATTTTTTCAATTTTTTTGCTCTTTTTTTCGGAATTTTCATGCCTCGGTCGAGTATGAACGGAATTCGGAAGTAAAATTTTTTTTTTCTCTTTCTCGGCCTATCTCATCCCGTTTTGGCAAAAAATAATGTCGGATAGAGGTTTTTTTATTTTTTCAATTTTTTTACTATTTGTTTCGGAATTTTCTTGGCCGGGTCGAGTAGGAACGGAATTCGGGAGTAAAATTTTTTTCCGTCTTTCTCGGCCTATCTCATCCCCGTTCTGGCAAAAAATAATGTCGGAAAGAGGTTTTTTAATTTTTTCAATTTTTTTGCTATTTTTTTCGGAATTTTCTCACCCGAGTCGAGCATGATCGGAATTCGGAAGTAAAATTTTTTTTTTCTCCATCTTGGCCTATCTCATCCCGTTTTGGCAAAAAATAATGTCGGAAAGAGGTTTTTAAATTTTTTCAATTTTTTTGCTATTTTTTTCGGAATTTTCTTGCCTCGGTCGAGTATGAACGGAATTCGGAAGTAAAATTTTTTTTTTCTCTTTCTCGGCCTATCTCATCCCGTTTTGGCTAAAAATAATGTCGGAAAGAGGGTTTTTTATTTTTTCAAATTTTTTATTATTTGTTTCGGAATTTTCTTGGCCGGGTCGAGTAGGAACGGAATTCGGGAGTAAAATTTTTTTCCCTCTTTCTCGGCCTATCTGAACCCCATTTTGTCTAAAAATAATATCGGAAAGAGGTTTTTCAGTTTTTTCAATTTTTTTGCTATTTTTTTGGAATTTTCTTGTCTAGGTCGAGTATGAACGGAATTCGGCAGTAAAATTTTTTTCTCTATTTCTCGGCCTATCTCATCCCGTTTAGGCTAAAAATAAATTCAGAAAGAGGATTTTTAATTTTTTCAGTTTTTTTGCTATTTTTTTCGGAACTTTCTTGCCACGGTCGAGTATGAACGGCTTTCGGGAGTAAAACTTTTTTTTCTCTTTCTCGGCCTATCTCATCCAGTTTTGGCTAAAAATAATGTCGGAAAGAGGTTTTTTAATTTTTTCAAATTTTTTGCAATTTTTTTCGGAATTCTCTTGCACGAGTCGAATATGAACGGAGTTCGGAAGTAAAATTTTTTTCTCACTTTCTCGGCCTATCTCATCCCGTTTTGGCTAAAAATAATATCGGAGAGATGTTTTCTAATTTTTTCAATTTTTTTGCTATTTTTTTCAGAATTTTCTCACCCGAGTCGAGTATGGACGGAATTCGGAAGTAAAAATTTTTTTTTTCTCCATCTCGGCCTATCTCATCCCGTTTTGGCAAAAAATAATGTCGGAAAGAGGTTTTTTAATTTTTTCAATTTTTTTGTTATTTTTTTCGGAATTTTCTCACCCGAGTTGAGCATGAACGGAATTCGGAAGTAAAATTTTTTTTTTTCTCCATCTTGGCCTATCTCATCCCGTTTTGGCAAAAAATAATGTCGGAAAGAGGTTTTTAAATTTTTTCAATTTTTTTGCTCTTTTTTTCGGAATTTTCTTGCCTCGGTCGAGTATGAACGGAATTCGGAAGTAAAATTTTTTTCCCTCTTTCCCGGCCTATCTCATCCCGTTTTGGCAAAAAATAATGTCGGAAAGAGGTTTTTTTATTTTTTCAATTTTTTTACTATTTGTTTCGGAATTTTCTTGGCCGGGTCGAGTAGGAACGGAATTCGGGAGTAAAATTTTTTTCCCTCTTTCTCGGCCTATCACATCCCCGTTTTGGCAAAAAATAATGTCGGAAAGAGGTTTTTTAATTTTTTCAATTTTTTTGCTATTTTTTTCGGAATTTTCTCACCCGAGTCGAGCATGAACGGAATTCGGAAGTAAAATTTTTTTTTTTCTCCATCTTGGCCTATCTCATCCCGTTTTGGCAAAAAATAATGTCGGAAAGAGGTTTTTAAATTTTTTCAATTTTTTTGCTCTTTTTTTCGGAATTTTCTTGCCTCGGTCGAGTATGAACGGAATTCGGAAGTCAATTTTTTTTTTCTCTTTCTCGGCCTATCTCATCCCGTTTTGGCAAAAAATAATGTCGGAAAGACGTTTTTTTATTTTTTCAAAATTTTTACTATTTGTTTCGGAATTTTCTTGGCCGGGTCGAGTAGGAACGGAATTCGGGAGTAAAATTTTTTTCCCACTTTCTCAGCCTATCTCAACCCCGTTTTGTCTAAAAATAATATCGGAAAGAGGTTTTTCAGTTTTTTCAATTTTTTTGCTATTTTTTTGGAATTTTCTTGTCTAGGTCGAGTATGAACGGAATTCGGCAGTAAAATTTTTTTTCCCTGTTTCTCGGCCTATCTCATCCCGTTTAGGCTAAAAATAAATTCGGAAAGAGGATTTTTAATTTTTTCAGTTTTTTTGCTATTTTTTTCGGAACTTTCTTGCCACGGTCGAGTATGAACGGCTTCCGGGAGTAAAAATTTTTTCTCTCTTTCTCGGCCTATCTCATCCAGTTTTGGCTAGAAATAATGTCGGAAAGAGGTTTTTTAATTTTTTCAAATTTTTTGCAATTTTTTCCGGAATTCTCTTGCACGAGTCGAGTATGAACGGAGTTCGGAAGTAAAATTTTTTTCTCACTTTCTCGGCCTATCTCATCCCGTTTTGGCTAAAAATAATATCGGAGAGATGTTTTCTAATTTTTTCAATTTTTTTGCTATTTTTTTCAGAATTTTCTCACCCGAGTCGAGTATGGACGGAATTCGGAAGTAAAAATTTTTTTTTTCTCCATCTCGGCCTATCTCATCCCGTTTTGGCAAAAAATAATGTCGGAAAGAGGTGTTTTAATTTTTTCAATTTTTTTGCTATTTTTTTCGGAATTTTCTCACCCGAGTTGAGCATGAACGGAATTCGGAAGTAAAATTTTTTTTTTCTCCATCTTGGCCTATCTCATCCCGTTTTGGCAAAAAATAATGTCGGAAAGAGGTTTTTAAATTTTTTCAATTTTTTTGCTCTTTTTTTCGGAATTTTCTTGCCTCGGTCGAGTATGAACGGAATTCGGAAGTAAAATTTTTTTCCCTCTTTCTCGGCCTATCTCATCCCGTTTTGGCAAAAAATAATGTCGGAAAGAGGTTTTTTTATTTTTTCAATTTTTTTACTATTTGTTTCGGAATTTTCTTGGCCGGGTCGAGTAGGAACGGAATTCGGGAGTAAAATTTTTTTTCCACTTTCTCGGCCTATCTCAACCCCGTTTTGTCTAAAAATAATATCGGAAAGAGGTTTTTCAGTTTTTTCAATTTTTTTGCTATTTTTTTGGAATTTTCTTGTCTAGGTCGAGTATGAACGGAATTCGGCAGTAAAATTTTTTTTCTCTGTTTCTCGGCCTATCTCATCCCGTTTAGGCTAAAAATAAATTCGGAAAGAGGATTTTTAATTTTTTCCGTTTTTTGCTATTTTTTTCGGGACTTTCTTGCCACGGTCGAGTATGAACGGCTTTCGGGAGTAAAAATTTTTTCTCTCTTTCTCGGCCTATCTCATCCAGTTTTGGCTAAAAATAATGTCGGAAAGAGGTTTTTTAATTTTTTCAAATTTTTTGCAATTTTTTTCGGAATTCTCTTGCACGAGTCGAGTATGAACGGAGTTCGGAAGTAAAATTTTTTTCTCACTTTCTCGGCCTATCTCATCCCGTTTTGGCTAAAAATAATATCGGAGAGATGTTTTCTAATTTTTTCAATTTTTTTGCTATTTTTTTCAGAATTTTCTCACCCGAGTCGAGTATGGACGGAATTCGGAAGTAAAAATTTTTTTTTTCTCCATCTCGGCCTATCTCATCCCGTTTTGGCAAAAAATAATGTCGGAAAGAGGTTTTTTAATTTTTTCAATTTTTTTGCTATTTTTTTCGGAATTTTCTCACCCGAGTTGAGCATGAACGGAATTCGGAAGTAAAATTTTTTTTTCTCCATCTTGGCCTATCTCATCCCGTTTTGGCAAAAAATAATGTCGGAAAGAGGTTTTTAAATTTTTTCAATTTTTTTGCTCTTTTTTTCGGAATTTTCTTGCCTCGGTCGAGTATGAACGGAATTCGGAAGTAAAATTTTTTTCCCTCTTTCTCGGCCTATCTCATCCCCGTTTTGGCAAAAAATAATGTCGGAAAGTGGTTTTTTAATTTTTTCAAATTTTTTGCTATTTTTTTCGGAATTCTCTTGCACGAGTCGAGTATGAACGGAATTCGGAAGTAAAATTTTTTTCTCACTTTCTCGGCCTATCTCTTCCCGTTTTGGCTAAAAATAATATCGGAGAGATGTTTTTTAATTTTTTCAATTTTTTTGCTATTTTTTTCAGAATTTTCTCAACCGAGTTGAGCATGAACGGAATTCGGAAGTAAAATTTTTTTTTTCTCCATCTTGGCCTATCTCATCCCGTTTTGGCAAAAAATAATGTCGGAAAGAGGTTTTTTAATTTTTTCAAATTTTTTGCAATTTTTTTCGGAATTCTCTTGCACGAGTCGAGTATGAACGGAGTTCGGAAGTAAAATTTTTTACTCACTTTCTCGGCCTATCTCATCCCGTTTTGGCTAAAAATAATATCGGAGAGATGTTTTCTAATTTTTTCAATTTTTTTGCTATTTTTTTCAGAATTTTCTCACCCGAGTCGAGTAAGGACGGAATTCGGAAGTAAAAATTTTTTTTTTCTCCATCTCGGCCTATCTCATCCCGTTTTGGCAAAAAATAATGTCGGAAAGAGGTTTTTTAATTTTTTCAATTTTTTTGCTATTTTTTTCGGAATTTTCTCACCCGAGTTGAGCATGAACGGAATTCGGAAGTAAAATTTTTTTTTTCTCCATCTTGGCCTATCTCATCCCGTTTTGGCAAAAAATAATGTCGGAAAGAGGTTTTTAAATTTTTTCAATTTTTTTGCTCTTTTTTTCGGAATTTTCTTGCCTCGGTCGAGTATGAACGGAATTCGGAAGTAAAATTTTTTTCCCTCTTTCTCGGCCTATCTCATCCCGTTTTGGCAAAAAATAATGTCGGAAAGAGGTTTTTTTTTTTTTTTCAATTTTTTTACTATTTGTTTCGGAATTTTCTGTGCCGGGTCGAGTAGGAACGGAATTCGGGAGTAAAATTTTTTTCCCTCTTTCTCGGCCTATCACATCCCCGTTTTGGCAAAAAATAATGTCGGAAAGAGGTTTTTTTATTTTTTCAATTTTTTTGCTATTTTTTTCGGAATTTTCTCACCCGAGTCGAGCATGAACGGAATTCGGAAGTAAAATTTTTTTTTTTCTCCATCTTGGCCTATCTCATCCCGTTTTGGCAAAAAATAATGTCGGAAAGAGGTTTTTAAATTTTTTCAATTTTTTTGCTCTTTTTTTCGGAATTTTCTTGCCACGGTCGAGTATGAACGGAATTCGGAAGTAAATTTTTTTTTTCTCTTTCTCGGCCTATCTCATCCCGTTTTGGCAAAAAATAATGTCGGAAAGAGGTTTTTTTATTTTTTCAAAATTTTTACTATTTGTTTCGGAATTTTCTTGGCCGGGTCGAGTAGGAACGGAATTCGGGAGTAAAATTTTTTTCCCACTTTCTCGGCCTATCTCAACCCCGTTTTGTCTAAAAATAATATCGGAAAGAGGTTTTTCAGTTTTTTCAATTTTTTTGCTATTTTTTTGGAATTTTCTTGTCTAGGTCGAGTATGAACGGAATTCGGCAGTAAAATTTTTTTTCTCTGTTTCTCGGCCTATCTCATCCCGTTTAGGCTAAAAATAAATTTGGAAAGAGGATTTTTAATTTTTTCAGTTTTTTTGCTATTTTTTTCGGAACTTTCTTGCCACGGTCGAGTATGAACGGCTTTCGGGAGTAAAAATTTTTTCTCTCTTTCTCGGCCTATCTCATCCAGTTTTGGCTAAAAATAATGTCGGAAAGAGGTTTTTTAATTTTTTCAAATTTTTTGCAATTTTTTACGGAATTCTCTTGCACGAGTCGAGTATGAACGGAGTTCGGAAGTAAAATTTTTTTCTCACTTTCTCGGCCTATCTCATCCCGTTTTGGTTAAAAATAATATCGGAGAGATGTTTTCTAATTTTTTCAATTTTTTTGCTATTTTTTTCAGAATTTTCTCACCCGAGTCGAGTATGGACGGAATTCGGAAGTAAAAATTTTTTTTTTCTCCATCTTGGCCTATCTCATCCCGTTTTGGCAAAAAATAATGTCGGAAAGAGGTTTTTTAATTTTTTCAATTTTTTTGCTATTTTTTTCGGAATTTTCTCACCCGAGTTGAGCATGAACGGAATTCGGAAGTAAAATTTTTTTTTTCTCCATCTTGGCCTATCTCATCCCGTTTTGGCAAAAAATAATGTCGGAAAGAGGTTTTTAAATTTTTTCAATTTTTTTGCTCATTTTTTCGGAATTTTCTTGCCTCGGTCGAGTATGAACGGAATTCGGAAGTAAAATTTTTTTCCCTCTTTCTCGGCCTATCTCATCCCGTTTTGGCAAAAAATAATGTCGGAAAGAGGTTTTTTTATTTTTTCAATTTTTTTACTATTTGTTTCGGAATTTTCTTGGCCGGGTCGAGTAGGAACGGAATTCGGGAGTAAAATTTTTTTCCCTCTTTCTCGGCCTATCTCATCCCCGTTTTGGCAAAAAATAATGTCGGAAAGAGGTTTTTTAATTTTTTCAATTTTTTTGCTATTTTTTTCGGAATTTTCTCACCCGAGTCGAGCATGAACGGAATTCGGAAGTAAAAATTTTTTTTTTCTCCATCTTGGCCTATCTCATCCCGTTTTGGCAAAAAATAATGTCGGAAAGAGGTTTTTAAATTTTTTCAATTTTTTTGCTCTTTTTTTCGGAATTTTCTTGCCTCGGTCGAGTATGAACGGAATTCGGAAGTAAATTTTTTTTTTTCTCTTTCTCGGCCTATCTCATCCCGTTTTGGCAAAAAATAATGTCTGAAAGAGGTTTTTTTATTTTTTCAAAATTTTTACTATTTGTTTCGGAATTTTCTTGGCCGGGTCGAGTAGGAACGGAATTCTGGAGTAAAATTTTTTTTCCACTTTCTCGGCCTATCTCAACCCCGTTTTGTCTAAAAATAATATCGGAAAGAGGTTTTTCAGTTTTTTCAATTTTTTTGCTATTTTTTTCGAATTTTCTTGTCTAGGTCGAGTATGAACGGAATTCGGCAGTAAAATTTTTTTTCTCTGTTTCTCGGCCTATCTCATCCCGTTTAGGCTAAAAATAAATTCGGAAAGAGGATTTTTAATTTTTTCAGTTTTTTTGCTATTTTTTTCGGAACTTTCTTGCCACGGTCGAGTATGAACGGCTTTCGGGAGTAAAAATTTTTTCTCTCTTTCTCGGCCTATCTCATCCAGTTTTGGCTAAAAATAATGTCGGAAAGAGGTTTTTTAATTTTTTCAAATTTTTTGCAATTTTTTTCGGAATTCTCTTGCACGAGTCGAGTATGAACGGAGTTCGGAAGTAAAATTTTTTTCTCACTTTCTCGGCCTATCTCATCCCGTTTTGGCTAAAAATAATATCGGAGAGATGTTTTCTAATTTTTTCAATTTTTTTGCTATTTTTTTCAGAATTTTCTCACCCGAGTCGAGTATGGACGGAATTCGGAAGTAAAAATTTTTTTTTTCTCCATCTCGGCCTATCTCATCCCGTTTTGGCAAAAAATAATGTCGGAAAGAGGTTTTTTAATTTTTTCAATTTTTTGGCTATTTTTTTCGGAATTTTCTCACCCGAGTTGAGCATGAACGGAATTCGGAAGTAAAATTTTTTTTTTCTCCATCTTGGCCTATCTCATCCCGTTTTGGCAAAAAATAATGTCGGAAAGAGGTTTTTAAATTTTTTCAATTTTTTTGCTCTTTTTTTCGGAATTTTCTTGCCTCGGTCGAGTATGAACGGAATTCGGAAGTAAAATTTTTTTCCCTCTTTCTCGGCCTATCTCTTCCCGTTTTGGCTAAAAATAATATCGGAGAGATGTTTTTTAATTTTTTCAATTTTTTTGCTATTTTTTTCAGAATTATCTCACCCGAGTTGAGCATGAATGGAATTCGGAAGTAAAATTTTTTTTTTTTCTCCATCTTGGCCTATCTCATCCCGTTTTGGCAAAAAATAATGTCGGAAAGAGGTTTTTAAATTTTTTCAATTTTTTTGCTCTTTTTTTCGGAATTTTCATGCCTCGGTCGAGTATGAACGGAATTCGGAAGTAAAATCTTTTTTTTTCTCTTTCTCGGCCTATCTCATCCCGTTTTGGCAAAAAATAATGTCGGAAAGAGGTTTTTTTATTTTTTCAATTTTTTTACTATTTTTTTCGGAATTTTCTTGGCCGGGTCGAGTAGGAACGGAATTCGGGAGTAAAATTTTTTTCCCACTTTCTCGGCCTATCTCATCCCCGTTTTGTCTAAAAATAATATCGGAAAGAGGTTTTTCAGTTTTTTCAATTTTTTTGCTATTTTTTTGGAATTTTCTTGTCTAGGTCGAGTATGAACGGAATTCGGCAGTAAAATTTTTTTTCTCTGTTTCTCGGCCTATCTCATCCCGTTTAGGCTAAAAATAAATTCGGAAAGAGGATTTTTAATTTTTTCAGTTTTTTTGCTATTTTTTTCGGAACTTTCTTGCCACGGTCGAGTATGAACGGCTTTCGGGAGTAAAAATTTTTTCTCTCTTTCTCGGCCTATCTCATCCAGTTTTGGCTAAAAATAATGTCGGAAAGAGGTTTTTTAATTTTTTCAAATTTTTTGCAATTTTTTTCGGAATTCTCTTGCACGAGTCGAGTATGAACTGAGTTCGGAAGTAAAATTTTTTTCTCACTTTCTCGGCCTATCTCATCCCGTTTTGGCTAAAAATAATATCGGAGAGATGTTTTCTAATTTTTTCAATTTTTTTACTATTTTTTTCAGAATTTTCTCACCCGAGTCGAGTATGGACGGAATTCGGAAGTAAAAATTTTTTTTTTCTCCATCTCGCCCTATCTCATCCCGTTTTGGCAAAAAATAATGTCGGAAAGAGGTTTTTTAATTTTTTCAATTTTTTTGCTATTTTTTTCGGAATTCTCTTGCACGAGTCGAGTATGAACGGAGTTCGGAAGTAAAATTTTTTTCTCACTTTCTCAGCCTATCTCTTCCCGTTTTGGCTAAAAATAATATCGGAGAGATGTTTTTTAATTTTCTCAATTTTTTTGCTATTTTTTTCAGAATTTTCTCACCCGAGTTGAGCATGAACGGAATTCGGAAGTAAAATTTTTTTTTTCTCCATCTTGGCCTATCTCATCCCGTTTTGTCTAAAAATAATGTCGGAAAGACGTTTTTAAATTTTTTCAATTTTTTTGCTCTTTTTTTCGGAATTTTCATGCCTCGGTCGAGTATGAACGGAATTCGGAAGTAAAATTTTTTTCTCACTTTCTCGGCCTATCTCTTCCCGTTTTGGCTAAAAATAATATCGGAGAGATGTTTTTTAATTTTTTCAATTTTTTTACTATTTTTTTCAGAATTTTCTCACCCGAGTTGAGCATGAATGGAATTCGGAAGTAAAATTTTTTTTTTCTCCATCTTGGCCTATCTCATCCCGTTTTGGCAAAAAATAATGTCGGAAAGAGGTTTTTAAATTTTTTCAATTTTTTTGCTCTTTTTTTCGGAATTTTCATGCCTCGGTCGAGTATGAACGGAATTCGGAAGTAAAATTTTTTTTTTCTCTTTCTCGGCCTATCTCATCCCGTTTTGGCAAAAAATAATGTCGGAAAGAGGTTTTTTTATTTTTTCAATTTTTTTACTATTTGTTTCGGAATTTTCTTGGCCGGGTCGAGTAGGAACGGAATTCGGGAGTAAAATTTTTTTCCGTTTTTCTCGGCCTATCTCATCCCCGTTCTGGCAAAAAATAATGTCGGAAAGAGGTTTTTTAATTTTTTCAATTTTTTTGCTATTTTTTTCGGAATTTTCTCACCCGAGTCGAGCATGAACGGAATTCGGAAGTAAAATTTTTTTTTTCTCCATCTTGGCCTCTCTCATCCCGTTTTGGCAAAAAATAATGTCGGAAAGAGGTTTTTAAATTTTTTCAATTTTTTTGCTATTTTTTTCGGAATTTTCTTGCCTCGGTCGAGTATGAACGGAATTCGGAAAATAAAATTTTTTTTTTCTCTTTCTCGGCCTATCTCATCCCGTTTTGGCTAAAAATAATGTCGGAAAGAGGGTTTTTTATTTTTTCAAATTTTTTACTATTGGTTTCGGAATTTTCTTGGCCGGGTCGAGTAGGAACGGAATTCGGGAGTAAAATTTTTTTCCCTCTTTCTCGGCCTATCTGAACCCCATTTTGTCTAAAAATAATATCGGAAAGAGGTTTTTCAGTTTTTTCAATTTTTTTGCTATTTTTTTGGAATTTTCTTGTCTAGGTCGAGTATGAACGGAATTCGGCAGTAAAATTTTTTTCTCTATTTCTCGGCCTATCTCATCCCGTTTAGGCTAAGAATAAATTCAGAAAGAGGATTTTTAATTTTTTCAGTTTTTTTGCTATTTTTTTCGGAACTTTCTTGCCACGGTCGAGTATGAACGGCTTTCGGGAGTAAAAATTTTTTTTCTCTTTCTCGGCCTATCTCATCCAGTTTTGGCTAAAAATAATGTCGGAAAGAGGTTTTTTAATTTTTTCAAATTTTTTGCAATTTTTTTCGGAATTCTCTTGCACGAGTCGAATATGAACGGAGTTCGGAAGTAAAATTTTTTTCTCACTTTCTCGGCCTATCTCATCCCGTTTTGGCTAAAAATAATATCGGAGAGATGTTTTCTAATTTTTTCAATTTTTTTGCTATTTTTTTCAGAATTTTCTCACCCGAGTCGAGTATGGACGGAATTCGGAAGTAAAAATTTTTTTTTTCTCCATCTCGGCCTATCTCATCCCGTTTTGGCAAAAAATAATGTCGGAAAGAGGTTTTTTAATTTTTTCAATTTTTTTGTTATTTTTTTCGGAATTTTCTCACCCGAGTTGAGCATGAACGGAATTCGGAAGTAAAATTTTTTTTTTTCTCCATCTTGGCCTATCTCATCCCGTTTTGGCAAAAAATAATGTCGGAAAGAGGTTTTTAAATTTTTTCAATTTTTTTGCTCTTTTTTTCGGAATTTTCTTGCCTCGGTCGAGTATGAACGGAATTCGGAAGTAAAATTTTTTTCCCTCTTTCCCGGCCTATCTCATCCCGTTTTGGCAAAAAATAATGTCGGAAAGAGGTTTTTTTATTTTTTCAATTTTTTTACTATTTGTTTCGGAATTTTCTTGGCCGGGTCGAGTAGGAACGGAATTCGGGAGTAAAATTTTTTTCCCTCTTTCTCGGCCTATCACATCCCCGTTTTGGCAAAAAATAATGTCGGAAAGAGGTTTTTTAATTTTTTCAATTTTTTTGCTATTTTTTTTCGGAATTTTCTCACCCGAGTCGAGCATGAACGGAATTCGGAAGTAAAATTTTTTTTTTTCTCCATCTTGGCCTATCTCATCCCGTTTTGGCAAAAAATAATGTCGGAAAGAGGTTTTTAAATTTCTTCAATTTTTTTGCTCTTTTTTTCGGAATTTTCTTGCCTCGGTCGAGTATGAACGGAATTCGGAAGTAAATTTTTTTTTTCTCTTTCTCGGCCTATCTCATCCCGTTTTGGCAAAAAATAATGTCGGAAAGAGGTTTTTTTATTTTTTCAAAATTTTTACTATTTGTTTCGGAATTTTCTTGGCCGGGTCGAGTAGGAACGGAATTCGGGAGTAAAATTTTTTTCCCACTTTCTCGGCCTATCTCAACCCCGTTTTGTCTAAAAATAATATCGGAAAGAGGTTTTTCAGTTTTTTCAATTTTTTTGCTATTTTTTTGGAATTTTCTTGTCTAGGTCGAGTATGAACGGAATTCGGCAGTAAAATTTTTTTTCCCTGTTTCTCGGCCTATCTCATCCCGTTTAGGCTAAAAATAAATTCGGAAAGAGGATTTTTAATTTTTTCAGTTTTTTTGCTATTTTTTTCGGAACTTTCTTGCCACGGTCGAGTATGAACGGCTTCCGGGAGTAAAAATTTTTTCTCTCTTTCTCGGCCTATCTCATCCAGTTTTGGCTAAAAATATTGTCGGAAAGAGGTTTTTTAATTTTTTCAAATTTTTTGCAATTTTTTTCGGAATTCTCTTGCACGAGTCGAGTATGAACGGAGTTCGGAAGTAAAATTTTTTTCTCACTTTCTCGGCCTATCTCATCCCGTTTTGGCTAAAAATAATATCGGAGAGATGTTTTCTAATTTTTTCAATTTTTTTGCTATTTTTTTCAGAATTTTCTCACCCGAGTCGAGTATGGACGGAATTCGGAAGTAAAATTTTTTTTTTTCTCCATCTCGGCCTATCTCATCCCGTTTTGGCAAAAAATAATGTCGGAAAGAGGTTTTTTAATTTTTTCAATTTTTTTGCTATTTTTTTCGGAATTTTCTCACCCGAGTTGAGCATGAACGGAATTCGGAAGTAAAATTTTTTTTTTCTCCATCTTGGCCTATCTCATCCCGTTTTGGCAAAAAATAATGTCGGAAAGAGGTTTTTAAATTTTTTCAATTTTTTTGCTCTTTTTTTCGGAATTTTCTTGCCTCGGTCGAGTATGAACGGAATTCAGAAGTAAAATTTTTTTCCCTCTTTCTCGGCCTATCTCATCCCGTTTTGGCAAAAAATAATGTCGGAAAGAGGTTTTTTTATTTTTTCAATTTTTTTACTATTTGTTTCGGAATTTTCTTGGCCGGGTCGAGTAGGAACGGAATTCGGGAGTAAAATTTTTTTTCCACTTTCTCGGCCTATCTCAACCCCGTTTTGTCTAAAAATAATATCAGAAAGAGGTTTTTCAGTTTTTTCAATTTTTTTGCTATTTTTTTGGAATTTTCTTGTCTAGGTCGAGTATGAACGGAATTCGGCAGTAAAATTTTTTTTCTCTGTTTCTCGGCCTATCTCATCCCGTTTAGGCTAAAAATAAATTCGGAAAGAGGATTTTTAATTTTTTCAGTTTTTTGCTATTTTTTTCGGGACTTTCTTGCCACGGTCGAGTATGAACGGCTTTCGGGAGTAAAAATTTTTTCTCTCTTTCTCGGCCTATCTCATCCAGTTTTGGCTAAAAATAATGTCGGAAAGAGGTTTTTTAATTTTTTCAAATTTTTTGCAATTTTTTTCGGAATTCTCTTGCACGAGTCGAGTATGAACGGAGTTCGGAAGTAAAATTTTTTTCTCACTTTCTCGGCCTATCTCATCCCGTTTTGGCTAAAAATAATATCGGAGAGATGTTTTCTAATTTTTTCAATTTTTTTGCTATTTTTTTCAGAATTTTCTCACCCGAGTCGAGTATGGACGGAATTCGGAAGTAAAAATTTTTTTTTTCTCCATCTCGGCCTATCTCATCCCGTTTTGGCAAAAAATAATGTCGGAAAGAGGTTTTTTAATTTTTTCAATTTTTTTGCTATTTTTTTCGGAATTTTCTCACCCGAGTTGAGCATGAACGGAATTCCGAAGTAAAATTTTTTTTTCTCCATCTTGGCCTATCTCATCCCGTTTTGGCAAAAAATAATGTCGGAAAGAGGTTTTTAAATTTTTTCAATTTTTTTGCTCTTTTTTTCGGAATTTTCTTGCCTCGGTCGAGTATGAACGGAATTCGGAAGTAAAATTTTTTTCCCTCTTTCTCGGCCTATCTCATCCCCGTTTTGGAAAAAAATAATGTCGGAAAGTGGTTTTTTAATTTTTTCAAATTTTTTGCTATTTTTTTCGGAATTCTCTTGCACGAGTCGAGTATGAACGGAATTCGGAAGTAAAATTTTTTTCTCACTTTCTCGGCCTATCTCTTCCCGTTTTGGCTAAAAATAATATCGGAGAGATGTTTTTTAATTTTTTCAATTTTTTTGCTATTTTTTTCAGAATTTTCTCAACCGAGTTGAGCATGAACGGAATTCGGAAGTAAAATTTTTTTTTTCTCCATCTTGGCCTATCTCATCCCGTTTTGGCAAAAAATAATGTCGGAAAGAGGTTTTTTAATTTTTTCAAATTTTTTGCAATTTTTTTCGGAATTCTCTTGCACGAGTCGAGTATGAACGGAGTTTGGAAGTAAAATTTTTTTCTCACTTTCTCGGCCTATCTCATCCTGTTTTGGCTAAAAATAATATCGGAGAGATGTTTTCTAATTTTTTCAATTTTTTTGCTATTTTTTTCAGAATTTTCTCACCCGAGTCGAGTATGGACGGAATTCGGAAGTAAAATTTTTTTTTTTTCTCCATCTCGGCCTATCTCATCCCGTTTTGGCAAAAAATAATGTCGGAAAGAGGTTTTTTAATTTTTTCAATTTTTTTGCTATTTTTTTCGGAATTTTCTCACCCGAGTTGAGCATGAACGGAATTCGGAAGTAAAATTTTTTTTTCTCCATCTTGGCCTATCTCATCCCGTTTTGGCAAAAAATAATGTCGGAAAGAGGTTTTTAAATTTTTTCAATTTTTTTGCTCTTTTTTCGGAATTTTCTTGCCTCGGTCGAGTATGAACGGAATTCGGAAGTAAAATTTTTTTCCCTCTTTCTCGGCCTATCTCATCCCGTTTTGGCAAAAAATAATGTCGGAAAGAGGTTTTTTTATTTTTTCAATTTTTTTACTATTTGTTTCGGAATTTTCTTGGCCGGGTCGAGTAGGAACGGAATTCGGGAGTAAAATTTTTTTCCCTCTTTCGCGGCCTATCACATCCCCGTTTTGGCAAAAAATAATGTCGGAAAGAGGTTTTTTTATTTTTTCAATTTTTTTGCTATTTTTTCGGAATTTTCTCACCCGAGTCGAGCATGATCGGAATTCGGAAGTAAAATTTTTTTCCCTCTTTCTCGGCCTATCACATCCCCGTTTTGGCAAAAAATAATGTCGGAAAGAGGTTTTTAAATTTTTTCAATTTTTTTGCTCTTTTTTCGGAATTTTCTTGCCTCGGTCGAGTATGAACGGAATTCGGAAGTAAATTTTTTTTTTCTCTTTCTCGGCCTATCTCATCCCGTTTTGGCAAAAAATAATGTCGGGAAAGAGGTTTTTTTATTTTTTCAAAATTTTTACTATTTGTTTCGGAATTTTCTTGGCCGGGTCGAGTAGGAACGGAATTCGGGAGTAAAATTTTTTTCCCACTTTCTCGGCCTATCTCAACCCCGTTTTGTCTAAAAATAATATCGGAAAGAGGTTTTTCAGTTTTTTCAATTTTTTTGCTATTTTTTTGGAATTTTCTTGTCTAGGTCGAGTATGAACGGAATTCGGCAGTAAAATTTTTTTCTCTGTTTCTCGGCCTATGTCATCCCGTTTAGGCTAAAAATAAATTCGGAAAGAGGATTTTTAATTTTTTCAGTTTTTTTGCTATTTTTTTCGGAACTTTCTTGCCACGGTCGAGTATGAACGGCTTTCGGGAGTAAAAATTTTTTCTCTCTTTCTCGGCCTATCTCATCCAGTTTTGGCTAAAAATAATGTCGGAAAGAGGTTTTTTAATTTTTCCAAATTTTTTGCAATTTTTTTCGGAATTCTCTTGCACGAGTCGAGTATGAACGGAGTTCGGAAGTAAAATTTTTTTCTCACTTTCTCGGCCTATCTCATCCCGTTTTGGTTAAAAATAATCTCGGAGAGATGTTTTCTAATTTTTTCAATTTTTTTGCTATTTTTTTCAGAATTTTCTCACCCGAGTCGAGTATGGACGGAATTCGGAAGTAAAATTTTTTTTTTTTCTCCATCTTGGCCTATCTCATCCCGTTTTGGCAAAAAATAATGTCGGAAAGAGGTTTTTTAATTTTTTCAATTTTTTTGCTATTTTTTTCGGAATTTTCTCACCCGAGTTGAGCATGAACGGAATTCGGAAGTAAAATTTTTTTTTTCTCCATCTTGGCCTATCTCATCCCGTTTTGGCAAAAAATAATGTCGGAAAGAGGTTTTTAAATTTTTTCAATTTTTTTGCTCTTTTTTTCGGAATTTTCATGCCTCGGTCGAGTATGAACGGAATTCGGAAGTAAAATCTTTTTTTTTCTCTTTCTCGGCCTATCTCATCCCGTTTTGGCAAAAAATAATGTCGGAAAGAGGTTTTTTTATTTTTTCAATTTTTTTACTATTTGTTTCGGAATTTTCTTGGCCGGGTCGAGTAGGAACGGAATTCGGGAGTAAAATTTTTTTCCCTCTTTCTCGGCCTATCTCATCCCCGTTTTGGCAAAAAATAATGTCGGAAAGAGGTTTTTTAATTTTTTCAATTTTTTTGCTATTTTTTTCGGAATTTTCTCACCCGAGTCGAGCATGAACGGAATTCGGAAGTAAAATTTTTTTTTTCTCCATCTTGGCCTATCTCATCCCGTTTTGGCAAAAAATAATGTCGGAAAGAGTTTTTAAATTTTGTCAATTTTTTTGCTATTTTCTTCGGAATTTTCTTGCCTCAGTCGAGTATGAACGGAATTCGGAAGTAAATTTTTTTTTCTCTTTCTCGGCCTATCTCATCCCGTTTTGGCTAAAAATAATGTCGGAAAGAGGTTTTTTTATTTTTTCAAATTTTTTACTATTTGTTTCGGAATTTTCTTGGCCGGGTCGAGTAGGAACGGAATTCGGGAGTAAAATTTTTTTCCCTCTTTCTCGGCCTATCTGAACCCCGTTTTGTCTAAAAATAATATCGGAAAGAGGTTTTTCAGTTTTTTCAATTTTTTTGCTATTTTTTTGGAATTTTCTTGTCTAGGTCGAGTATGAACGGAATTCGGCAGTAAAATTTTTTTCTCTGTTTCTCGGCCTATCTCATCCCGTTTAGGCTAAAAATAAATTCGGAAAGAGGATTTTTAATTTTTTCAGTTTTTTTGCTATTTTTTTCGGAACTTTCCTTCCACGGTCGAGTATGAACGGCTTTCGGGAGTAAAATTTTTTTCTCTCTTTCTCAGCCTATCTCTTCCCGATTTGGCTAAAAATAATATCGGAGAGATGTTTTTTAATTTTTTCAATTTTTTTGCTATTTTTTTCAGAATTTTCTCACCCGAGTCGAGTATGGACGGAATTCGGAAGTAAAATTTTTTTTTTCTCCATCTCGGCCTATCTCATCCCGTTTTGGCAAAAAGTAATGTTGGAAAGAGGTTTTTTAATTTTTTCAATTTTTTTGCTATTTTTTTCGGAATTTTCTCACCCGAGTCGAGCATGAACGGAATTCGGAAGTAAATTTTTTTTTTCTCCATCTTGGCCTATCTCATCCCGTTTTGGCAAAAAATAATGTCGGAAAGAGGTTTTTAAATTTTTTCAATTTTTTTGCTCTTTTTTTCGGAATTTTCTTGCCTCGGTCGAGTATGAACGGAATTCGGAAGTAAATTTTTTTTTTCTCTTTCTCGGCCTATCTCATCCCGTTTTGGCTAAAAATAATGTCGGAAAGAGGTTTTTTTATTTTTTCAAAATTTTTACTTTTTGTTTCGGAATTTTCTTGGCCGGGTCGAGTAGGAACGGAATTCGGGAGTAAAATTTTTTTCCCCCTTTCTCGGCCTATCTTAACCCCGTTTTGTCTAAAAATAATATCGGAAAGAGGTTTTCAGTTTTTTCAATTTTTTTGCTATTTTTTTGGAATTTTCTTGTCTAGGTCGAGTATGAACGGAATTCGGCAGTAAAATTTTTTTCTCTGTTTCTCGGCCTATCTCATCCCGTTTAGGCTAAAAATAAATTCGGAAAGAGGATTTTAATTTTTTCAGTTTTTTTGCTATTTTTTTCGGAACTCTCTTGCCATGGTCGAGTATGAACGGCTTTCGGGAGTAAAAATTTTTTCTCTCTTTCTCGGCCTATCTCATCCAGTTTTGGCTAAAAATAATGTCGGAAAGAGGTTTTTTAATTTTTTCAAATTTTTTGCTATTTTTTTCGGAATTCTCTTGCACGAGTCGAGTATGAACGGAATTCGGAAGTAAAATTTTTTTCTCTCTTTCTCGGCCTATCTCATCCCGTTTTGGCTAAAAATAATATCGGAGAGATGTTTTCTAATTTTTTCAATTTTTTTGCTATTTTTTTCAGAATTTTCTCACCCGAGTCGAGTATGGACGGAATTCGGAAGTAAAAATTTTTTTTTTCTCCATCTCGGCCTATCTCATCCCGTTTTGGCAAAAAATAATGTCGGAAAGAGGTTTTTTAATTTTTTCAATTTTTTTGCTATTTTTTTGGGAATTTTCTCACCCGAGTGGAGCATGAACGGAATTCGGAAGTAAAATTTTTTTTTTCTCCATCTTGGCCTATCTCATCCCGTTTTGGCAAAAAATAATGTCGGAAAGAGGTTTTTAAATTTTTTAAATTTTTTTTGCTCTTTTTTTCGGAATTTTCTTGCCTCGGTCGAGTATGAACGGAATTCGGAAGTAAAATTTTTTTTTTTTCTCTTTCTCGGCCTATCTCATCCCGTTTTGGCTAAAAATAATGTCGGAAAGAGGGTTTTTTATTTTTTCAAATTTTTTACTATTTGTTTCGGAATTTTCTTGGCCGGGTCGAGTAGGAACGAAATTCGGGAGTAAAATTTTTTTCCCTCTTTCTCGGCCTATCTGAACCCCATTTTGTCTAAAAATAATATCGGAAAGAGGTTTTTCAGTTTTTTCAATTTTTTTGCTATTTTTTTGCTATTTTTTTGGAATTTTCTTGTCTAGGTCGAGTATGAACGGAATTCGGCAGTAAAATTTTTTTCTCTATTTCTCGGCCTATCTCATCCCGTTTAGGCTAAAAATAAATTCAGAAAGAGGATTTTTAATTTTTTCAGTTTTTTTGCTATTTTTTTCGGAACTTTCTTGCCTCGGTCGAGTATGAACGGCTTTCGGGAGTAAAAATTTTTTTTCTCTTTCTTGGCCTATCTCATCCAGTTTTGGCTAAAAATAATGTCGGAAAGAGGTTTTTTAATTTTTTCAAATTTTTTGCAATTTTTTTCGGAATTCTCTTGCACGAGTCGAATATGAACGGAGTTCGGAAGTAAAGTTTTTTTCTCACTTTCTCGGCCTATCTCATCCCGTTTTGGCTAAAAATAATATCGAAGAGATGTTTTCTAATTTTTTCAATTTTTTTGCTATTTTTTTCAAAATTTTCTCACCCGAGTCGAGTATGGACGGAATTCGGAAGTAAAAATTTTTTTTTTCTGCATCTCGGCCTATCTCATCCCGTTTTGGCAAAAAATAATGTCGGAAAGAGGTTTTTTAATTTTTTCAATTTTTTTGTTATTTTTTTCGGAATTTTCTCACCCGAGTTGAGCATGAACGGAATTCGGAAGTAAAATTTTTTTTTTTCTCCATCTTGGCCTATCTCATCCCGTTTTGGCAAAAAAATAATGTCGGAAAGAGGTTTTTAAATTTTTTCAATTTTTTTGCTCTTTTTTTCGGAATTTTCTTGCCTCGGTCGAGTATGAACGGAATTCGGAAGTAAAATTTTTTTCCCTCTTTCCCGGCCTATCTCATCCCGTTTTGGCAAAAAATAATGTCGGAAAGAGGTTTTTTTATTTTTTCAATTTTTTTACTATTTGTTTCGGAATTTTCTTGGCCGGGTCGAGTAGGAACGGAATTCGGGAGTAAAATTTTTTTCCCTCTTTCTCGGCCTATCACATCCCCGTTTTGGCAAAAAATAATGTCGGAAAGAGGTTTTTTAATTTTTTCAATTTTTTTGCTATTTTTTTCGGAATTTTCTCACCCGAGTCGAGCATGAACGGAATTCGGAAGTAAAATTTTTTTTTTTCTCCATCTTGGCCTATCTCATCCCGTTTTGGCAAAAAATAATGTCGGAAAGAGGTTTTTAAATTTTCTCAATTTTTTTGCTAGTTTTTTCGGAATTTTCTTGCCTCGGTCGAGTATGAACGGAATTCGGAAGTAAATTTTTTTTTTCTCTTTCTCGGCCTATCTCATCCCGTTTTGGCAAAAAATAATGTCGGAAAGAGGTTTTTTTATTTTTTCAAAATTTTTACTATTTGTTTCGGAATTTTCTTGGCCGGGTCGAGTAGGAACGGAATTCGGGAGTAAAATTTTTTTCCCACTTTCTCGGCCTATCTCAACCCCGTTTTGTCTAAAAATAATATCGGAAAGAGGTTTTTCAGTTTTTTCAATTTTTTTGCTATTTTTTTGGAATTTTCTTGTCTAGGTCGAGTATGAACGGAATTCGGCAGTAAAATTTTTTTTCCCTGTTTCTCGGCCTATCTCATCCCGTTTAGGCTAAAAATAAATTCGGAAAGAGGATTTTTAATTTTTTCAGTTTTTTTGCTATTTTTTCGGAACTTTCTTGCCACGGTCGAGTATGAACGGCTTCCGGGAGTAAAAATTTTTTCTCTCTTTCTCGGCCTATCTCATCCAGTTTTGGCTAAAAATATTGTCGGAAAGAGGTTTTTTAATTTTTTCAAATTTTTTGCAATTTTTTTCGGAATTCTCTTGCACGAGTCGAGTATGAACGGAGTTCGGAAGTAAAATTTTTTTCTCACTTTCTCGGCCTATCTCATCCCGTTTTGGCTAAAAATAATATCGGAGAGATGTTTTCTAATTTTTTCAATTTTTTTGCTATTTTTTTCAGAATTTTCTCACCCGAGTCGAGTATGGACGGAATTCGGAAGTAAAAATTTTTTTTTTCTCCATCTCGGCCTATCTCATCCCGTTTTGGCAAAAAATAATGTCGGAAAGAGGTTTTTTAATTTTTTCAATTTTTTTGCTATTTTTTTCGGAATTCTCTTGCACGAGTCGAGTATGAACGGAATTCGGAAGTAAAATTTTTTTCTCACTTTCTCGGCCTATCTCTTCCCGTTTTGGCTAAAAATAATATCGGAGAGATGTTTTTTAATTTTTTCAATTTTTTTGCTATTTTTTTCAGAATTTTCTCAACCGAGTTGAGCATGAACGGAATTCGGAAGTAAAATTTTTTTTTTCTCCATCTTGGCCTATCTCATCCCGTTTTGGCAAAAAATAATGTCGGAAAGAGGTTTTTTTCATTTTTTCAAATTTTTTGCAATTTTTTTCGGAATTCTCTTGCACGAGTCGAGTATGAACGGAGTTCGGAAGTAAAATTTTTTTCTCACTTTCTCGGCCTATCTCATCCTGTTTTGGCTAAAAATAATATCGGAGAGATGTTTTCTAATTTTTTCAATTTTTTTGCTATTTTTTTCAGAATTTTCTCACCCGAGTCGAGTATGGACGGAATTCGGAAGTAAAAATTTTTTTTTTCTCCATCTCGGCCTATCTCATCCCGTTTTGGCAAAAAATAATGTCGGAAAGTGGTTTTTTAATTTTTTCAATTTTTTTGCTATTTTTTTCGGAATTTTCTCACCCGAGTTGAGCATGAACGGAATTCGGAAGTAAAATTTTTTTTTTCTCCATCTTGGCCTATCTCATCCCGTTTTGGCAAAAAATAATGTCGGAAAGAGGTTTTTAAATTTTTTCAATTTTTTTGCTCTTTTTTTCGGAATTTTCTTGCCTCGGTCGAGTATGAACGGAATTCGGAAGTAAAATTTTTTTCCCTCTTTCTCGGCCTATCTCATCCCGTTTTGGCAAAAAATAATGTCGGAAAGAGGTTTTTTTATTTTTTCAATTTTTTTACTATTTGTTTCGGAATTTTCTTGGCCGGGTCGAGTAGGAACGGAATTCGGGAGTAAAATTTTTTTCCCTCTTTCTCGGCCTATCTCATCCCCGTTTTGGCAAAAAATAATGTCGGAAAGAGGTTTTTTAATTTTTTCAATTTTTTTGCTATTTTTTTCGGAATTTTCTCACCCGAGTCGAGCATGAACGGAATTCGGAAGTAAAAATTTTTTTTTTCTCCATCTTGGCCTATCTCATCCCGTTTTGGCAAAAAATAATGTCGGAAAGAGGTTTTTTCATTTTTTCAAATTTTTTGCAATTTTTTTCGGAATTCTCTTGCACGAGTCGAGTATGAACGGAGTTCGGAAGTAAAATTTTTTTCTCACTTTCTCGGCCTATCTCATCCTGTTTTGGCTAAAAATAATATCGGAGAGATGTTTTCTAATTTTTTCAATTTTTTTGCTATTTTTTTCAGAATTTTCTCACCCGAGTCGAGTATGGACGGAATTCGGAAGTAAAAATTTTTTTTTTCTCCATCTCGGCCTATCTCATCCCGTTTTGGCAAAAAATAATGTCGGAAAGTGGTTTTTTAATTTTTTCAATTTTTTTTGCTATTTTTTTCGGAATTTTCTCACCCGAGTTGAGCATGAACGGAATTCGGAAGTAAAATTTTTTTTTTCTCCATCTTGGCCTATCTCATCCCGTTTTGGCAAAAAATAATGTCGGAAAGAGGTTTTTAAATTTTTTCAATTTTTTTGCTCTTTTTTTCGGAATTTTCTTGCCTCGGTCGAGTATGAACGGAATTCGGAAGTAAAATTTTTTTCCCTCTTTCTCGGCCTATCTCATCCCGTTTTGGCAAAAAATAATGTCGGAAAGAGGTTTTTTTATTTTTTCAATTTTTTTACTATTTGTTTCGGAATTTTCTTGGCCGGGTCGAGTAGGAACGGAATTCGGGAGTAAAATTTTTTTCCCTCTTTCTCGGCCTATCACATCCCCGTTTTGGCAAAAAATAATGTCGGAAAGAGGTTTTTTTATTTTTTCAATTTTTTTGCTATTTTTTTCGGAATTTTCTCACCCAAGTCGAGCATGAACGGAATTCGGAAGTGAAATTTTTTTTTTTCTCCATCTTGGCCTATCTCATCCCGTTTTGGCAAAAAATAATGTCGGAAAGAGGTTTTTAAATTTTTTCAATTTTTTGCTCTTTTTTTCGGAATTTTCTTACCTCGGTCGAGTATGAACGGAATTCGGAAGTAAATTTTTTTTTTCTCTTTCTCGGCCTATCTCATCCCGTTTTGGCAAAAAATAATGTCGGAAAGAGGTTTTTTTATTTTTTCAAAATTTTTACTATTTGTTTCGGAATTTTCTTGGCCGGGTCGAGTAGGAACGGAATTCGGGAGTAAAATTTTTTTCCCACTTTCTCGGCCTATCTCAACCCCGTTTTGTCTAAAAATAATATCGGAAAGAGGTTTTTCAGTTTTTTCAATTTTTTTGCTATTTTTTGGAATTTTCTTGTCTAGGTCGAGTATGAACGGAATTCGGCAGTAAAATTTTTTTCCCTCTTTCTCGGCCTATCTCATCCCGTTTTGGCAAAAAATAATGTCGGAAAGTGGTTTTTTAATTTTATCAAATTTTTTGCTATTTTTTTCGGAATTCTCTTGCACGAGTCGAGTATGAACGGAATTCGGAAGTAAAATTTTTTTCTCACTTTCTCGGCCTATCTCATCCAGTTTTGGCTAAAAATAATGTCGGAAAGAGGTTTTTTAATTTTTTCAAATTTTTTGCAATTTTTTTCGGAGTTCTCTTGCACGAGTCGAGTATGAACGGAGTTCGGAAGTAAAATTTTTTTCTCACTTTCTCGGCCTATCTCATCCCGTTTTGGTTAAAAATAATATCGGAGAGATGTTTTCTAATTTTTTCAATTTTTTTGCTATTTTTTTCAGAATTTTCTCACCCGAGTCGAGTATGGACGGAATTCGGAAGTAAAATTTTTTTTTTTTCTCCATCTTGGCCTATCTCATCCCGTTTTGGCAAAAAATAATGTCGGAAAGAGGTTTTTTAATTTTTTCAATTTTTTTGCTATTTTTTTCGGAATTTTCTCACCCGAGTTGAGCATGAACGGAATTCGGAAGTAAAATTTTTTTTTTCTCCATCTTGGCCTATCTCATCCCGTTTTGGCAAAAAATAATGTCGGAAAGAGGTTTTTAAATTTTTTCAATTTTTTTGCTCATTTTTTCGGAATTTTCTTGCCTCGGTCGAGTATGAACGGAATTCGGAAGTAAAATTTTTTTCCCTCTTTCTCGGCCTATCTCATCCCGTTTTGGCAAAAAATAATGTCGGAAAGAGGTTTTTTTATTTTTTCAATTTTTTTACTATTTGTTTCGGAATTTTCTTGCCGGGTCGAGTAGGAACGGAATTCGGGAGTAAAATTTTTTTCCCTCTTTCTCGGCCTATCTCATCCCCGTTTTGGCAAAAAATAATGTCGGAAAGAGGTTTTTAAATTTTTTCAATTTTTTTGCTCTTTTTTTCGGAATTTTCTTGCCTCGGTCGAGTATGAACGGAATTCGGAAGTAAAATTTTTTTCCCTCTTTCTCGGCCTATCTCTTCCCGTTTTGGCTAAAAATAATATCGGAGAGATGTTTTTAATTTTTTCAATTTTTTTGCTATTTTTTTCAGAATTTTCTCACCCGAGTTGAGCATGAATGGAATTCGGAAGTAAAATTTTTTTTTTCTCCATCTTGGCCTATCTCATCCCGTTTTGGCAAAAAATAATGTCGAAAAGAGGTTTTTAAATTTTTTCAATTTTTTTGCTCTTTTTTTCGGAATTTTCATGCCTCGGTCGAGTATGAACGGAATTCGGAAGTAAAATCTTTTTTTTTCTCTTTCTCGGCCTATCTCATCCCGTTTTGGCAAAAAATAATGTCGGAAAGAGGTTTTTTTATTTTTTCAATTTTTTTACTATTTGTTTCGGAATTTTCTTGGCCGGGTCGAGTAGGAACGGAATTCGGGAGTAAAATTTTTTTCCCTCTTTCTCGGCCTATCTCATCCCCGTTTTGGCAAAAAATAATGTCGGAAAGGGGTTTTTTAATTTTTTCAATTTTTTTGCTATTTTTTTCGGAATTTTCTCACCCGAGTCGAGCATGAACGGAATTCGGAAGTAAAATTTTTTTTTTTCTCCATCTTGGCCTATCTCATCCCGTTTTGGCAAAAAATAATGTCGGAAAGAGGTTTTTAAATTTTTTCAATTTTTTTGCTATTTTCTTCGGAATTTTCTTGCCTCAGTCGAGTATGAACGGAATTCGGAAGTAAAATTTTTTTTTCTCTTTCTCGGCCTATCTCATCCCGTTTTGGCTAAAAATAATGTCGGAAAGAGGTTTTTTTATTTTTTCAAATTTTTTACTATTTGTTTCGGAATTTTCTTGGCCGGGTCGAGTAGGAACGGAATTCGGGAGTAAAATTTTTTTCCTCTTTCTCGGCCTATCTGAACCCCGTTTTGTCTAAAAATAATATCGGAATGAGGTTTTTCAGTTTTTTCAATTTTTTTGCTATTTTTTTGGAATTTTCTTGTCTAGGTCGAGTATGAACGGAATTCGGCAGTAAAATTTTTTTCTCTGTTTCTCGGCCTATCTCATCCCGTTTAGGCTAAAAATAAATTCGGAAAGAGGATTTTTAATTTTTTCAGTTTTTTTGCTATTTTTTTCGGAACTTTCCTTCCACGGTCGAGTATGAACGGCTTTCGGGAGTAAAAATTTTTTCTCTCTTTCTCGGCCTATCTCATCCAGTTTTGGCTAAAAATAATGTCGGAAAGAGGTTTTTTAATTTTTTCAAATTTTTTGCTATTTTTTTCGGAATTCTCTTGCACGAGTCGAGTACGAACGGAATTTGGAAGTAAAATTTTTTTCTCTCTTTCTCAGCCTATCTCTTCCCGATTTGGCTAAAAATAATATCGGAGAGATGTTTTTTAATTTTTTCAATTTTTTTGCTATTTTTTTCAGAATTTTCTCACCCGAGTCGAGTATGGACGGAATTCGGAAGTAAAATTTTTTTTTTTTCTCCATCTCGGGCCTATCTCATCCCGTTTTGGCAAAAAATAATGTCGGAAAGAGGTTTTTTAATTTTTTCAATTTTTTTGCTATTTTTTTCGGAATTTTCTCACCCGAGTCGAGCATGAACGGAATTCGGAAGTAAATTTTTTTTTTCTCCATCTTGGCCTATCTCATCCCGTTTTGGCAAAAAATAATGTCGGAAAGAGGTTTTTAAATTTTTTCAATTTTTTTGCTCTTTTTTTCGGAATTTTCTTGCCTCGGTCGAGTATGAACGGAATTCGGAAGTAAATTTTTTTTTTCTCTTTCTCGGCCTATCTCATCCCGTTTTGGCTAAAAATAATGTCGGAAAGAGGTTTTTTTATTTTTTCAAAATTTTTACTTTTGTTTCGGAATTTTCTTGGCCGGGTCGAGTCGGAACGGAATTCGGGAGTAAAATTTTTTTCCCCCTTTCTCGGCCTATCTGAACCCCGTTTTGTCTAAAAATAATATCGGAAAGAGGTTTTTCAGTTTTTTCAATTTTTTTGCTATTTTTTTGGAATTTTCTTGTCTAGGTCGAGTATGAACGGAATTCGGCAGTAAAATTTTTTTCTCTGTTTCTCGGCCTATCTCATCCCGTTTAGGCTAAAAATAAATTCGGAAAGAGGATTTTTAATTTTTTCAATTTTTTTGCTATTTTTTCGGAACTCTCTTGCCATGGTCGAGTATGAACGGCTTTCGGGAGTAAAAATTTTTTCTCTCTTTCTCGGCCTATCTCATCCAGTTTTGGCTAAAAATAATGTCGGAAAGAGGTTTTTTAATTTTTTCAAATTTTTTGCTATTTTTTTCGGAATTCTCTTGCACGAGTCGAGTATGAACGGAATTCGGAAGTAAAATTTTTTTCTCTCTTTCTCGGCCTATCTGGAGTTTTGGCTAAAATAATATCGGAGAGATGTTTTCTAATTTTTCAATTTTTTTGCTATTTTTTTCAGAATTTTCTCACCCGAGTCGAGTATGGACGGAATTCGGAAGTAAAAATTTTTTTTTTCTCCATCTCGGCCTATCTCATCCCGTTTTGGCAAAAAATAATGTCGGAAAGAGGTTTTTTAATTTTTTCAATTTTTTTGCTATTTTTTTCGGAATTTTCTCACCCGAGTTGAGCATGAACGGAATTCGGAAGTAAAATTTTTTTTTTCTCCATCTTGGCCTATCTCATCCCGTTTTGGCAAAAAATAATGTCGGAAAGACGTTTTTAAATTTTTTAAATTTTTTTGCTCTTTTTTTCGGAATTTTCTTGCCTCGGTCGAGTATGAACGGAATTCGGAAGTAAAATTTTTTTTTTTTCTCTTTCTCGGCCTATCTCATCCCGTTTTGGCTAAAATTAATGTCGGAAAGAGGTTTTTTTATTTTTTCAAATTTTTTACTATTTGTTTCGGAATTTTCTTGGCCGGGTCGAGTAGGAACGGAATTCGGGAGTAAAATTTTTTTCCCACTTTCTCGGCCTATCTCAACCCCGTTTTGTCTAAAAATAATATCGGAAAGAGGTTTTTCAGTTTTTTCAATTTTTTTGCTATTTTTTTGGAATTTTCTTGTCTAGGTCGAGTATGAACGGAATTCGGCAGTAAAATTTTTTTCTCTGTTTGTCGGCCTATCTCATCTCGTTTAGGCTAAAAATAAATTCGGAAAGAGGATTTTTAATTTTTTCAGTTTTTTTGCTATTTTTTTCGGAACTTTCTTGCCACGGTCGAGTATGAACGGCTTTCGGGAGTAAAAATTTTTTCTCTCTTTCTCGGCCTATCTCATCCAGTTTTGGCTAAAAATAATGTCGGAAAGAGGTTTTTTAATTTTTTCAAATTTTTTGCTATTTTATTCGGAATTCTCTTGCACGAGTCGAGTATGAACGGAATTCGGAAGTAAAATTTTTTTCTCTCTTTCTCGGCCTATCTCTTCCCGTTTTGGCTAAAAATAATATCGGAGAGATGTTTTTTAATTTTTTCAATTTTTTTGCTATTTTTTTCAGAATTTTCTCACCCGAGTCGAGTATGGACGGAATTCGGAAGTAAAAATTTTTTTTTTCTCCATCTCGACCTATCTCATCCCGTTTTGGCAAAAAATAATGTCGGAAAGAGGTTTTTTAATTTTTTCAATTTTTTGCTATTTTTTTCGGAATTTTCTCACCCGAGTTGAGCATGAACGGAATTCGGAAGTAAAATTTTTTTTTTCTCCATCTTGGCCTATCTCATCCCGTTTTGGCAAAAAATAATGTCGGAAAGAGGTTTTTAAATTTTTTCAATTTTTTTGCTCTTTTTTTCGGAATTTTCTTGCCTCGGTCGAGTACGAACGGAATTCGGAGGTAAATTTTTTTTTTTTTCTCTTTCTCGGCCTATCTCTTCCCGTTTTGGCAAAAAATAATGTCGGAAAGAGGTTTTTTAATTTTTTCAATTTTTTTGCTATTTTTTTCGGAATTTTCTCACCCGAGTTTAGCGTGAACGGAATTCGGAAGTAAAATTTTTTTTTTCTCCATCTTGGCCTATCTCATCCCGTTTTGGCAAAAAATAATGTCGGAAAGAGGTTTTTAAATTTTTTCAATTTTTTTGCTCTTTTTTTCGGAATTTTCTTGCCTCGGTCGAGTATGAACGGAATTCGGAAGTAAAATTTTTTTCCCTCTTTCTCGGCCTATCTCTTCCCGTTTTGGCTAAAAATAATATCGGAGAGATGTTTTTTAATTTTTTCAATTTTTTTGCTATTTTTTCAGAATTTTTTCACCCGAGTTGAGCATGAATGGAATTCGGAAGTAAAATTTTTTTTTTTCTCCATCTTGGCCTATCTCATCCCGTTTTGGCAAAAAATAATGTCGGAAAGAGGTTTTTAAATTTTTTCAATTTTTTTGCTCTTTTTTTCGGAATTTTCATGCCTCGGTCGAGTATGAACGGAATTCGGAAGTAAAATTTTTTTTTTTCTCTTTCTCGGCCTATCTCATCCCGTTTTGGCAAAAAATAATGTCGGAAAGAGGTTTTTTTATTTTTTCAATTTTTTTACTATTTGTTTCGGAATTTTCTTGGCCGGGTCGAGTAGGAACGGAATTCGGGAGTAAAATTTTTTTCCCTCTTTCTCGGCCTATCTCATCCCCGTTTTGGCAAAAAATAGTGTCGGAAAGAGGTTTTTTAATTTTTTCAATTTTTTTGCTATTTTTTTCTGAATTTTCTCACCCGAGTCGAGCATGAACGGAATTCGGAAGTAAAATTTTTTTTTTCTCCATCTTGGCCTATCTCATCCCGTTTTGGCAAAAAATAATGTCGGAAAGAGGTTTTTAAATTTTTTCAATTTTTTTGCTATTTTCTTGGAATTTTCTTGCCTCAGTCGAGTATGAACGGAATTCGGAAGTAAAATTTTTTTTTTCTCTTTCTCGGCCTATCTCATCCCGTTTTGGCTAAAAATAATGTCGGAAAGAGGTTTTTTTATTTTTTCAAATTTTTTACTATTTGTTTCGGAATTTTCTTGGCCGGGTCGAGTAGGAACGGAATTCGGGAGTTAAATTTTTTTCCCTCTTCTCGGCCTATCTGAACCCCGTTTTGTCTAAAAATAATATCGGAAAGAGGTTTTTCAGTTTTTTCAATTTTTTTGCTATTTTTTTGGAATTTTCTTGTCTAGGTCGAGTATGAACGGAATTCGGCAGTAAAATTTTTTTCTCTGTTTGTCGGCCTAACTCATCTCGTTTAGGCTAAAAATAAATTCGGAAAGAGGATTTTTAATTTTTTCAGTTTTTTTGCTATTTTTTTCGGAACTTTCTTGCCACGGTCGAGTATGAACGGCTTTCGGGAGTAAAAATTTTTTCTCTCTTTCTCGGCCTATCTCATCCAGTTTTGGTCCAGTTTTGGCTAAAAATAATGTCGGAAAGAGGTTTTTTAATTTTTTCAAATTTTTTGCTATTTTATTCGGAATTCTCTTGCACGAGTCGAGTATGAACGGAATTCGGAAGTAAAATTTTTTTCTCTCTTTCTCGGCCTATCTCTTCCCGTTTTGGCTAAAAGTAATATCGGAGAGATGTTTTTTAATTTTTTCAATTTTTTTGCTATTTTTTTCAGAATTTTCTCACCCGAGTCGAGTATGGACGGAATTCGGAAGTAAAAATTTTTTTTTTCTCCATCTCGGCCTATCTCATCCCGTTTTGGCAAAAAATAATGTCGGAAAGAGGATTTTAAATTTTTTCAATTTTTTTGCTCTTTTTTTCGGAATTTTCTTGCCTCGGTCGAGTATGAACGGAATTCGGAGGTAAATTTTTTTTTTTTCTCTTTCTCGGCCTATCTCATCCCGTTTTGGCAAAAAAATAATGTCGGAAAGTGGTTTTTTTATTTTTTCAATTTTTTTACTATTTGTTTCGGAATTTTCTTGGCCGGGTCGAGTAGGAACGGAATTCGGGAGTAAAATTTTTTTCCCTCTTTCTCGGCCTATCTCATCCCCGTTTTGGCAAAAAATAATGTCGGAAAGAGGTTTTTTAATTTTTTCAATTTTTTTGCCATTTTTTTCGGAATTTTCTCACCCGAGTCGAGCATGAACGGAATTCGGAAGTAAATTTTTTTTTTTCTCCATCTTGGCCTATCTCATCCCGTTTTGGCAAAAAATAATGTCGGAAAGAGGTTTTTAAATTTTTTCAATTTTTTTGCTCTTTTTTTCGGAATTTTCTTGCCTCGGTCGAGTATGAACGGAATTCGGAAGTAAAATTTTTTTTTCTCTTTCTCGGCCTATCTCATCCCGTTTTGGCAAAAAATAATGTCGAAAAGAGGTTTTTAAATTTTTTCAATTTTTTTGCTCTTTTTTTCGGAATTTTCTTGCCTCGGTCGAGTATGAACGGAATTCGGAAGTAAAATTTTTCTTTTTCTCTTTCTCGGCCTATCTCATCCCGTTTTGGCTAAAAATAATGTCGGAAAGAGGTTTTTTTATTTTTCAAATTTTTTACTATTTGTTTCGGAATTTTCTTGGCCGGGTCGAGTAGGAACGGAATTCGGGAGTAAAATTTTTTTCCCTCTTTCTCGGCCTATCTTAACCCCGTTTTGTCTAAAAATAATATCGGAAAGAGGTTTTTCAGTTTTTTCAATTTTTTTGCTATTTTTTTGCTATTTTTTTGGAATTTTCTTGTCTAGGTCGAGTATGAACGGAATTCGGCAGTAAAATTTTTTTCTCTGTTTCTCGGCCTATCTCATCCCGTTTAGGCTAAAAATAAATTCGGAAAGAGGATTTTTAATTTTTTCAGTTTTTATGCTATTTTTTTCGGAACTCTCTTGCCATGGTCGAGTATGAACGGCTTTCGGGAGTAAAAATTTTTTCTCTCTTTCTCGGCCTATCTCATCCAGTTTTGGCTAAAAATAATGTCGGAAAGAGGTTTTTTAATTTTTTCAAATTTTTTGCTATTTTTTTCGGAATTCTCTTGCACGAGTCGAGTATGAACGGAATTCGGGAGTAAAAATTTTTTCTCTCTTTCTCGGCCTATCTCATCCAGTTTTGGCTAAAAATAATGTCAGAAAGAGGTTTTTTAATTTTTTCAATTTTTTTGCTATTTTTTTCGGAATTTTCTCACCCGAGTCGAGCATCAACGTAATTCGGAAGAAAATTTTTTTTTTTCTCCATCTTGGCCTATCTCATCTCGTTTTGGCAAAAAATAATGTCGGAAAGAGGTTTTTAAATTTTTTCAATTTTTTTGCTCTTTTTTTCGGAATTTTCTTGCCTCGGTCAAGTATGAACGGAATTCGGAAGTAAAATTTTTTTTTCTCTTTCTCGGCCTATCTCATCCCGTTTGGCAAAAAATAATGTCGGAAAGAGGTTTTTAAATTTTTTCAATTTTTTTGCTCTTTTTTTCGGAATTTTCTTGCCTCGGTCGAGTATGAACGGAATTCGGAAGTAAATTTTTTTTTTTCTCTTTCTCGGCCTATCTCATCCCGTTTTGGCTAAAAATAATGTCGGAAAGAGGTTTTTTTATTTTTTCAATTTTTTTAGTATTTGTTTCGGAATTTTCTTGGCCGGGTCGAGTAGGAACGGAATTCGGGAGTAAAATTTTTTTCCCCCTTTCTCGCCTATCTGAACCCCGTTTTGTCTAAAAATAATATCGGAAAGAGGTTTTTCAGTTTTTTCAATTTTTTTGCTATATTTTTGCTATTTTTTTGGAATTTTCTTGTCTAGGTCGAGTATGAACAGAATTCGGCAGTAAAATTTTTTTCTCTGTTTCTCGGCCTATCTCATCCCGTTTAGGCTAAAAGTAAATTCGGAAAGAGGATTTTTAATTTTTTCAGTTTTTTTGCTATTTTTTTCGGAACTTTCTTGCCATGGTCGAGTATGAACGGCTTTCGGGAGTAAAAATGTTTTCTCTCTTTCTCGGCCTATCTCATCCAGTTTTGGCTAAAAATAATGTCGGAAAGAGGTTTTTTAATTTTTTCAAATTTTTTGCTATTTTTTTCGGAATTCTCTTGCACGAGTCGAGTATGAACGGAATTCGGAAGTAAAATTTTTTTCTCTCTTTCTCGGCCTATCTCATCCCGTTTTGGCTAAAAATAATATCGGAGAGATGTTTTCTAATTTTTTCAATTTTTTTGCTATTTTTTCAGAATTTTCTCACCCGAGTCGAGTATGGACGGAATTCGAAGTAAAAATTTTTTTTTTCTCCATCTCGGCCTATCTCATCCCGTTTTGGCAAAAAATAATGTCGGAAAGAGGTTTTTTTAATTTTTTCAATTTTTTTGCTATTTTTTCGGAATTTTCTCACCCGAGTTGAGCATGAACGGAATTCGGAAGTAAAATTTTTTTTTTCTCCATCTTGGCCTATCTCATCCCGTTTTGGCAAAAAATAATGTCGGAAAGAGGTTTTTAAATTTTTTCAATTTTTTTGCTCTTTTTTTCGGAATTTCTTGCCTCGGTCGAGTATGAACGGAATTCGGAAGTAAAATTTTTTTTTTTCTCTTTCTCGGCCTATCTCATCCCGTTTTGGCTAAAATTAATGTCGGAAAGAGGTTTTTTTATTTTTTCAAATTTTTTACTATTTGTTTCGGAATTTTCTTGGCCGGGTCGAGTAGGAACGGAATTCGGGAGTAAAATTTTTTTCCCACTTTCTCGGCCTATCTCAACCCCGTTTTGTCTAAAAATAATATCGGAAAGAGGGTTTTTCAGTTTTTCAATTTTTTTGCTATTTTTTTGGAATTTTCTTGTCTAGGTCGAGTATGAACGGAATTCGGCAGTAAAATTTTTTTCTCTGTTTCTCGGCCTATCTCATCTCGTTTAGGCTAAAAATAAATTCGGAAAGAGGATTTTTAATTTTTTCAGTTTTTTTGCTATTTTTTTCGGAACTTTCTTGCCACGGTCGAGTATGAACGGCTTTCGGGAGTAAAAATTTTTTCTCTCTTTCTCGGCCTATCTCATCCAGTTTTGGCTAAAAATAATGTCGGAAAGAGGTTTTTTAATTTTTTCAAATTTTTTGCTATTTTATTCGGAATTCTCTTGCACGAGTCAAGTATGAACGGAATTCGGAAGTAAAATTTTTTTCTCTCTTTCTCGGCCTATCTCTTCCCGTTTGGCTAAAAATAATATCGGAGAGATGTTTTTTAATTTTTTCAATTTTTTTGCTATTTTTTTCAGAATTTTCTCACCCGAGTCGAGTATGGACGGAATTCGGAAGTAAAAATTTTTTTTTTTCTCCATCTCGGCCTATCTCATCCCGTTTTGGCAAAAAATAATGTCGGAAAGAGGTTTTTTAATTTTTTCAATTTTTTTGCAATTTTTTTCGGAATTTTCTTGCCTCGGTCGAGTATGAACGGAATTCGGAGGTAAATTTTTTTTTTTCTCTTTCTCGGCCTATCTCATCCCGTTTTGGCAAAAAATAATGTCGGAAAGTGGTTTTTTTATTTTTTCAATTTTTTTACTATTTGTTTCGGAATTTTCTTGGCCGGGTCGAGTAGGAACGGAATTCGGGAGTAAAATTTTTTTCCCTCTTTCTCGGCCTATCTCATCCCCGTTTTGGCAAAAAATAATGTCGGAAAGAGGTTTTTTAATTTTTTCAATTTTTTTTGCCATTTTTTTCGGAATTTTCTCACCCGAGTCGAGCATGAACGGAATTCGGAAGTAAAATTTTTTTTTCTCCATCTTGGCCTATCTCATCCCGTTTTGGCAAAAAATAATGTCGGAAAGAGGTTTTTAAATTTTTCAATTTTTTTGCTCTTTTTTTCGGAATTTTCTTGCCTCGGTCGAGTATGAACGGAATTCGGAAGTAATTTTTTTTTTCTCTTTCTCGGCCTATCTCATCCGTTTTGGCAAAAAATAATGTCGGAAAGAGGTTTTTAAATTTTTTCAATTTTTTTGCTCTTTTTTTCGGAATTTTCTTGCCTCGGTCGAGTATGAACGGAATTCGGAAGTAAAATTTTTTTTTTCTCTTTCTCGGCCTATCTCATCCCGTGTTGGCTAAAATTAATGTCGAAATGGGTTTTTTTATTTTTTCAAATTTTTTACTATTTGTTTCGGAATTTTCTTGGCCGGGTCGAGTAGGAACGGAATTCGGGAGTAAAATTTTTTTCCACTTTCTCGGCCTATCTCAACCCCGTTTTTTCTAAAAATAATATCGGAAAGAGGTTTTTCAGTTTTTTCAATTTTTTTGCTATTTTTTTGGAATTTTCTTGTCTAGGTCGAGTATGAACGGAATTCGGCAGTAAAATTTTTTTCTCTGTTTGTCGGCCTCTCTCATCTCGTTTAGGCTAAAAATAAATTCGGAAAGAGGATTTTAATTTTTTCAGTTTTTTTGCTATTTTTTTCGGAACTTTCTTGCCACGGTCGAGTATGAACGGCTTTCGGGAGTAAAAATTTTTTCTCTCTTTCTGGGCCTATCTCATCCAGTTTTGGCTAAAAATAATGTCGGAAAGAGGTTTTTTAATTTTTCAAATTTTTTGCTATTTTATTCGGAATTCTCTTGCACGAGTCGAGTATGAACGGAATTCGGAAGTAAAATTTTTTTCTCTCTTTCTCGGCCTATCTCTTCCCGTTTTGGCTAAAAGTAATATCGGAGAGATGTTTTTTAATTTTTTCAATTTTTTTGCTATTTTTTCAGAATTTTCTCACCCGAGTCGAGTATGGACGGAATTCGGAAGTAAAAATTTTTTTTTTCTCCATCTCGGCCTATCTCATCCCGTTTTGGCAAAAAATATTGTCGGAAAGAGGTTTTTTAATTTTTTCAATTTTTTTGCTATTTTTTTCGGAATTTTCTCACCCGAGTTGAGCATGAACGGAATTCGGAAGTAAAATTTGTTTTTTCTCCATCTTGGCCTATCTCATCCCGTTTTGGCAAAAAATAATGTCGGAAAGAGGTTTTTAAATTTTTTCAATTTTTTTGCTCTTTTTTTCGGAATTTTCTTGCCTCGGTCGAGTATGAACGGAATTCGGAGGTAAATTTTTTTTTTTCACTTTCTCGGCCTATCTCATCCCGTTTTGGCCAAAAAATAATGTCGGAAAGTGGTTTTTTTATTTTTTCAATTTTTTTACTATTTGTTTCGGAATTTTCTTGGCCGGGTCGAGTAGGAACGGAATTCGGGAGTAAAATTTTTTTTCCCTCTTTCTCGGCCTATCTCATCCCGTTTTGGCAAAAAATAATGTCGGAAAGAGGTTTTTTAATTTTTTCAATTTTTTTGCCATTTTTTTCGGAATTTTCTCACCCGAGTCGAGCATGAACGGAATTCGGAAGTAAAATTTTTTTTTTCTCCATCTTGGCCTATCTCATCCCGTTTTGGCAAAAAATAATGTCGGAAAGAGGTTTTTAAATTTTTTCAATTTTTTTGCTCTTTTTTTCGGAATTTTCTTGCCTCGGTCGAGTATGAACGGAATTCGGAAGTAAAATTTTTTTTTCTCTTTCTCGGCCTATCTCATCCCGTTTTGGCAAAAAATAATGTCGGAAAGAGGTTTTTAAATTTTTTTCAATTTTTTTGCTCTTTTTTTTCGGAATTTTCTTGCCTCGGTCGAGTATGAACGGAATTCGGAAGTAAAATTTTTCTTTTTCTCTTTCTCGGCCTATCTCA
>JAYJMT010000014.1:104972-142569 GCA_036321655.1 Quercus alba
GAACGGAATTCGGATGTAAATTTTTTTTTTACTCTTTCTCGGCCTATCTCATCCCGTTTTGGCTAAAAATAATGTCGGAAAGAGGTTTTTAAATTTTTTCAATTTTTTGCTATTTTTTTCGGAATTTTCTTGCCTCGGTCGAGTATGAACGGAATTCGGAAGTAAAATTTTTTTTTTCTCTTTCTCGCCTATCTCATCTCGTTTTGGCAAAAAATAATGTCGGGAAAGAGGTTTTTTTAGTTTTTTCAATTATTTTTCTATTTTTTTCGGAATTTTCTTGCCTGGGTCAAGTATGAACGACATTCGGGAGTAAAATTTTTTTCCCACTTTCTCGGCCGATCTCATCCCGTTTTGGCTAAAAATAATATCGGAAAGAGGTTTTTAAATTTTTTCAATTTTTTTGCTATTTTTTTCGGAATTTTCTTGCCTCGTCGAGTATGAACGGAATTCGGAAGTAAAATTTTTTTTTTTCGCTTTCTCGGCCTATCTCATCCCGTTTTGGCTAAAAATAATGTCGGAAAGAGGTTTTTTTATTTTTTCAAATTTTTTACTATTATTTTCGGAATTTTCCTGGCCGGGTCGAGTAGGAACGGAATTCGGGAGTAAAATTTTTTTCCCACTTTCTCGGCCTATCTCAACCCCGTTTTGTCTAAAAATAATATCGGAAAGAGGTTTTTCAGTTTTTTTCAATTTTTTTGCTAATTTTTTGGAATTTTCTTGTCTAGGTCGAGGTGTGAACGGAATTCGGCAGTAAAATTTTTTTCTCTGTTTCTCGGCCTATCTCATCCCGTTTAGGCTAAAAATAAATTCGGAAAGAGGATTTTTAATTTTTTCAGTTTTTTTGCTATTTTTTTTCGGGAACTTTCTTGCCACGGTCGAGTATGAACGGCTTTCGGGAGTAAATATTTTTTCTCTCTTTCTCGGCCTATCTCATCCAGTTTTGGCTAAAAATAATGTCGGAAAGAGGTTTTTTAATTTTTTCAAATTTTTTGCTATTTTTTTCGGAATTCTCTTGCACGAAGTCGATATGAACGGAATTCGGAAGTAAAAGTTTTTCTCTCTTTCTCGGCCTATCTCTCCCGTTTTGGCTAAAAATAATATCGGAGAGATGTTTTTTAATTTTTTCAATTTTTTTGCTATTTTTTTCGGAATTTTCTTGCCTCGGTCGAGTATGAACGGAATTCGGAAGTAAAATTTTTTTTTTCTCTTTCTCGGTCTATCTCATCCCGTTTTGGCAAAAAATAATGTCGGAAAGAGGTTTTTCTATTTTTTTCAATTTTTTTACTATTTGTTTCGGAATTTTCTTGGCCGGGTCGAGTAGGAACGGAATTCGGGAGTAAAATTTTTTTCCCTCTTTCTCGGCCTATCTCATCCCCGTTTTGGCAAAAAATAATATCGGAAGAGGTTTTTCAATTTTTTTGATATTTTTTTGGAATTTTCTTGTCTAGGTCGAGTATGAACAGAATTCGGCAGTAAAATTTTTTTCTCTGTTTCTCGGCCTATCTCATCCCGTTTAGGCTAAAAATAAATTCGGAAAGAGGATTTTTAATTTTTTCAGTTTTTTTGCTATTTTTTTCGGAACTTTCTTGCCACGGTCGAGTATGAACGGCTTTCGGGAGTAAAAATTTTTTTCTCTCCTTCTCGGCCTATCTCATCCAGTTTTGGCAAAAAATACTGTCGGAAAGAGGTTTTTTAATTTTTTTCAAATTTTTTGCGATTTTTTTTCGGAATTCTCTTGCACGAGTCGAGTATGAACGGAATTCGGAAGTAAAATTTTTTTCTCTCTTTCTCGGCCTATCTCTTCGCGTTTTGGCTAAAAATAATATCGGAGAGATGTTTTTTAATTTTTTCAATTTTTTTGCTATTTTTTTCAGAATTTTCTCACCCGAGTCGAGTATGGACGGAATTCGGAAGTAAAATTTTTTTTTTTCTCCATCTCGGCCTATCTCATCCCGTTTTGGCAAAAATAATGTCGGAAAGATGTTTTTTAATTTTTTCAATTTTTTTGCTATTTTTTTCGGAATTTTCTCACCCGAATCGAGCATGAACGGAATTCGGAAGTAAATTTTTTTTTTCTCTTTCTCGGCCTATCACATCCCGCTTTGGCAAAAAACAATGTCGGAAAGAGGTTTTTTTAGTTTTTTCAATTTTTTTTATATTTTTTTTCGGAATTTTCTTGCCTGGGTCAAGTATGAACGACATTCGGCAGTAAAATTTTTTTCCCACTTTCTCGGCCTATCTATCCCGTTTTGGCTAAAAATAATATCAGAAAGAGGTTTTTAAATTTTTTTCAATTTCCTTGTATTTTTTTGGAATTTTCTTGTCTGGGGTCGAGTATGAACGGATTCGGGAGTAAATTTTGTTTTCTCTCTTTCTCGGCCTATCTCATCCCGTTTTGGCTAAAAATAATGTCGGAACGAGGTTTTTAAATTTTTTAAATTTTTTTGCTATTTTGTTCGGAATTTTCTTGCCTCGGTCGAGTATAAACGGAATTCGTAAGTAAATTTTTTTTTTTCTCTTTCTCGGCCTATCTCAACTCGTTTTGGCAAAAAATAATGTCGGAAAGAGGTTTTTTTTAGTTTTTTCAATTATTTTTCTATTTTTTTCGGAATTTTCTTGCCTGGGTCAAGTATGAACGACATTCGGGAGTAAAATTTTTTTCCCACTTTCTCGGCCGATCTCATCCCGTTTTGGCTAAAAATAATATCGGAAAGATGTTTTTAAATTTTTTCAATTTTTTTGCTATTTTTTTTCGGAATTTTCTTGCCTCGGTCGAGTATGAACGGAATTCGGAAGTAAAATTTTTTTTTTTCTCTTTCTCGGCCTATCACATCCCGTTTTGGCTAAAAATAATGTCGGAAAGAGGTTTTTTTTATTTTTTCAAATTTTTTACTATTTGTTTCGGAATTTTCTTGGCCGGGTCGAGTAGGAACGGAATTCGGGAGTAAAATTTTTTTCCCTCTTTCTCGGCCTATCTCAACCCCGTTTTGTCTAAAAATAATATCGGAAAGAGGTTTTTCAGTTTTTTCAATTTTTTTGCTATTTTTTTGCTATTTTTTTGGAATTTTCTTGTCTAGGTCGAGTATGAACGGAATTCGGCAGTAAAATTTTTTTCTCTCTTTCTCGGCCTATCTCATCCCGTTTAGGCTAAAAATAAATTCGGAAAGAGGATTTTTAATTTTTTCAGTTTTTTTGCTATTTTTTTCGGAACTTTCTTGCCACGGTCGAGTGATGAACGGCTTTCGGGGAGTAAAAATTTTTTCTCTCTTTCTCGGCCTATGTCATCCAGTTTTGGCTAAAAATAATGTCGGAAAGAGGTTTTTTAATTTTTTCAAATTTTTTGCAATTTTTTTCGGAATTCTCTTGCACGAGTCGAGTATGAACGGAATTCGGAAGTAAAATTTTTTTTTTCTCCATCTTGGCCTATCTCATCCCGTTTTGGCAAAAAATAATGTCGGAAAGAGGTTTTTAAATTTTTCAATTTTTTTGCTCTTTTTTTCGGAATTTTCTTGCCTCGGTCGAGTATGAACGGAATTCGGAAGTAAAATTTTTTTTTTCTCTTTCTCGGCCCTATCTCATCCCGTTTTGGCAAAAAATAATGTCGGAAAGAGGTTTCTTTATTTTTTCAATTTTTTTACTATTTGTTTCGGAATTTTCTTGGCCGGTCGAGTAGGAACGGAATTCGGGAGTAAAATTTTTTTCCCTCTTTCTCGGCCTATCTCATCCCCGTTTTGGCAAAAAATAAGGTGGAAAGAGGTTTTTTAATTTTTTCAATTTTTTTGCTATTTTTTTCGGAATTTTCTCACCCGAGTCGAGCATGAACGGAATTCGGAAGTAAAATTTTTTTTTTCTCCATCTTGGCCTATCTCATCCCGTTTTGGCAAAAAATAATGTCGGAAAGAGGTTTTTTAAATTTTTTCAATTTTTTTGCTCTTTTTTTCGGAATTTTCTTGCCTCGGTCGAGTATGAACGGAATTCGGAAGTAAATTTTTTTTTTTCTCTTTCTCGGCCTATCTCATCCCGTTTTGGCTAAAAAATAATGTCGGAAAGAGGTTTTTTTATATTTTCAAATTTTTTACTATTTGTTTCGGAATTTTCTTGGCCGGGTCGAGTAGGAACGGAATTCGGGAGTAAATTTTTTTCCCACTTTCTCGGCCTATCTCAACCCCGTTTTGTCTAAAAATAATATCGAAAGAGGTTTTTCAGTTTTTTCAATTTTTTGCTATTTTTTTGGAATTTTCTTGTCTAGGTCGAGTATGAACGAATTCGGCAGTAAAATTTTTTTCTCTGTTTGTCGGCCTATCTCATCCCGTTTAGGCTAAAAATAAATTCGCAAAGAGGATTTTTAATTTTTTCAGTTTTTTTGCTATTTTTTTCGGAACTTTCTTGCCACGGTCGAGTATGAACGGCTTTCGGGAGTAAAAATTTTTTCTCTCTTTCTCGGCCTATCTCATCCAGTTTTGGCTAAAAATAATGTCGGAAAGAGGTTTTTTAATTTTTTCAAATTTTTTGCTATTTTACTCGGAATTCTCTTGCACGAGTCGAGTATGAACGGAATTCGGAAGAAAATTTTTTTTCTCTCTTTCTCGGCCTATCTCTTCCCGTTTTGGCTAAAAATAATATCGGAGAGATGTTTTTTAATTTTTTCAATTTTTTTGCTATTTTTTTCAGAATTTTCTCACCCGAGTTGAGCATGAACGGAATTCGGAAGTAAAATTTTTTTTTTCTCCATCTTGGCCTATCTCATCCCGTTTTGGCAAAAAATAATGTCGAAAGAGGTTTTTAAATTTTTTCAATTTTTTTGCTCTTTTTTTCGGAATTTTCTTGCCTCGGTCGAGTATGAACGGAATTCGAGAAGTAAAATTTTTTTTTTTCTCTTTCTCGGCCTATCTCATCCCGTTTTGGCAAAAAATAATGTCGGAAAGAGGTTTTTTTATTTTTTCAATTTTTTTACTATTTGTTTCGGAATTTTCTTGGCCGGGTCGAGTAGGAGCGGAATTCGGGAGTAAAATTTTTTTCCCTCTTTCTCGGCCTATCTCATCCCCGTTTTGGCAAAAAATAATGTCGGAAAGTGGTTTTTTAATTTTTTCAATTTTTTTGCTATTTTTTCGGAATTTTCTCACCCGAGTCGAGCATGAACGGAATTCGGAAGTAAAATTTTTTTTTTCTCCATCTTGGCCTATCTCATCCCGTTTTGGCAAAAAATAATGTCGGAAAGAGGTTTTTAAATTTTTTCAATTTTTTTGCTCTTTTTTTCGGAATTTTCTTGCCTCGGTCGAGTATGAACGGAATTCGGAAGTAAAATTTTTTTTTTCTCTTTCTCGGCCTATCTCATCCCGTTTTGGCTAAAAATAATGTCGGAAAGAGGTTTTTTTATTTTTTCAAATTTTTTACTATTTGTTTCGGAATTTTCTTGGCCAGGTCGAGTAGGAACGGAATTCGGGAGTAAAAATTTTTTCCCACGTTCTCAGCCTATCTCAACCCCGTTTTGTCTAAAAATAATATCGGAAAGAGGTTTTTCAGTTTTTTCAATTTTTTTGCTATTTTTTTGGAATTTTCTTGTCTAGGTCGAGTATGAACGGAATTCGGCAGTAAAATTTTTTTCTCTGTTTCTCGGCCTATCTCATCCCGTTTAGGCAAAAAATAAATTCGGAAAGAGGATTTTTAATTTTTTCAGTATTTTTGCTATTTTTTTCGGAACTTTCTTGCCACGGTCGAGTATGAACGGCTTTCGGGAGTAAAAATTTTTTCTCTCTTTCTTGGCCTATCTCATCCAGTTTTGGCTAAAAATAATGTCGGAAAGAGGTTTTTTAATTTTTTCAAATTTTTTGCTATTTTTTTCGGAATTCTCTTGCACGAGTCGAGTATGAACGGAATTCGGAAGTAAAATTTTTTTCTCTTTCTCGGCCTATCACTTCGCGTTTTGGCTAAAAATAATATCGGAGAGATGTTTTTTAATTTTTTCAATTTTTTTGCTATTTTTTTCAGAATTTTCTCACCCGAGTCGAGTATGGACGGAATTCGGAAGTAAAATTTTTTTTTTTCTCCATCTCGTCCTATCTCATCCCGTTTTGGCAAAAAATAATGTCGGAAAGATGTTTTTTAATTTTTTCAATTTTTTTGCTATTTTTTTCGGAATTTTCTCACCCGAATCGAGCATGAACGGAATTCGGAAGTAAAATTTTTTTTTTCTCCATCTCGGCCTATCTCATCCCGTTTTGGCAAGAAATAATGTCGGAAAGAGGTTTTTAAATTTTTTCAATTTTTTACCTATTTTTTTCGGAATTTTCTTGCCTCGGTCGAGTATGAACGGAATTCGGAAGTAAAATTTTTTTTTTTTCTCTTTCTCAGCCTATCTCATCCCGTTTTGGCAAAAAATAATGTCGGAAAGAGGTTTTTTTATTTTTTCAATTTTTTTACTATTTGTTTCGGAATTTTCTTGGCCGGGTCGAGTAGGAACGGAATTCGGGAGTAAAATTTTTTTCCCTCTTTCTCGGCCTATCTCATCCCCGTTTTGGCAAAAAATAATATCGGAAAGAGGTTTTTCAATTTTTTCAATTTTTTTGATATTTTTTTGGAATTTTCTTGTCTAGGTCGAGTATGAACGGAATTCGGGAGTAAAATTTTTTTCCCGCTTTCTCGGTCTATCTCATCCCCGTATTGGCTAAAAATAATATTGGAAAGAGGTTTTTCAACTTTTTCAATTTTTTTGCAATTTTTTTGGAATTTTCTTGTCTAGGTCGAGTATGAACGGAATTCGAGAGTAAAATTTCTTTCTCTGTTTCTCGGCCTATCTCATCCAGTTTAGGCTAAAAATAAATTCGGAAAGTGGATTTTTAATTTTTTCAATTTTATTGCTATTTTTTTTGGAATTTTCTTGCCTCGGTCAAGTATGAACGGAATTCGGAAGTAAATTTTTTTTTCTCTTTCTCGGCCTATCACATCCCGCTTTGGCAAAAAACAATGTCGGAAAGAGGTTTTTTTAGTTTTTTCAATTTTTTTTATATTTTTTTCGGAATTTTCTTGCCTGGGTCAAGTATGAACGACATTCGGCAGTAAAATTTTTTTCCCACTTTCTCGGCCTATCTATCCCGTTTTGGCTAAAAATAATATCAGAAAGAGGTTTTTAAATTTTTTTCAATTTCCCTTGTATTTTTTTGGAATTTTCTTGTCTGGGTCGAGTATGAACGGAATTCGGGAGTAAATTTTGTTTTCTCTCTTTCTCGGCCTATCTCATCCCGTTTTGGCTAAAAATAATGTCGGAACGAGGTTTTTAAATTTTTTCAATTTTTTTGCTATTTTTTTCGGAATTTTCTTGCCTCGGTCGAGTATAAACGGAATTCGTAAGTAAATTTTTTTTTTTTCTCTTTCTCGGCCTATCTCAACTCGTTTTGGCAAAAAATAATGTCGGAAAGAGGTTTTTTTAGTTTTTTCAATTATTTTTCTATTTTTTTCGGAATTTTCTTGCCTGGGTCAAGTATGAACGACATTCGGGAGTAAAATTTTTTTCCCACTTTCTCGGCCGATCTCATCCCGTTTTGGCTAAAAATAATATCGGAAAGATGTTTTTAAATTTTTTCAATTTTTTTGCTATTTTTTTCGGAATTTTCTTGCCTCGGTCGAGTATGAACGGAATTCGGAAGTAAAATTTTTTTTTTCTCTTTCTCGGCCTATCACATCCCGTTTTGGCTAAAAATAATGTCGGAAAGAGGTTTTTTTATTTTTTCAAATTTTTTACTATTTGTTTCGGAATTTTCTTGGCCGGGTCGAGTAGGAACGGAATTCGGGAGTAAAATTTTTTTCCCTCTTTCTCGGCCTATCTCAACCCCATTTTGTCTAAAAATAATATCGGAAAGAGGTTTTTCAGTTTTTTCAATTTTTTTGCTATTTTTTTGCTATTTTTTTGGAATTTTCTTGTCTAGGTCGAGTATGAACGGAATTCGGCAGTAAAATTTTTTTCTCTATTTCTCGGCCTATCTCATCCCGTTTAGGCTAAAAATAAATTCGGAAAGAGGATTTTTAATTTTTTAAGTTTTTTTGCTATATTTTTCTGAACTTTCTTGCCACGGTCGAGTATGAACGGCTTTCGGGAGTAAAAATTTTTTCTCTCTTTCTCGGCCTATCTCATCCAGTTTTGGCTAAAAATAATGTCGGAAAGAGGTTTTTTAATTTTTTCAAATTTTTTGCAATTTTTTTCGGAATTCTCTTGCACGAGTCGAGTATGAACGGAATTCGGAAGTAAAATTTTTTTTTCTCCATCTTGGCCTATCTCATCCCGTTTTGGCAAAAAATAATGTCGGAAAGAGGTTTTTAAATTTTTTCAATTTTTTTGCTCTTTTTTTCGGAATTTTCTTGCCTCGGTCGAGTATGAACGGAATTCGGAAGTAAAATTTTTTTTTTCTCTTTCTCGGCCTATCTCATCCTGTTTCGGCAAAAAATAATGTCGGAAAGAGGTTTCTTTATTTTTTCTATTTTTTTACTATTTGTTTCGGAATTTTCTTGGCCGGGTCGAGTAGGAACGGAATTCGGGAGTAAAATTTTTTTCCCTCTTTCTCGGCCTATCTCATCCCCGTTTTGGCAAAAAATAATGTCGGAAAGAGGTTTTTTAATTTTTTCAATTTTTTTGCTATTTTTTTCGGAATTTTCTCACCCGAGTCGAGCATGAACGGAATTCGGAAGTAAAATTTTTTTTTTCTCCATCTTGGCCTATCTCATCCCGTTTTGGCAAAAAATAATGTCGGAAAGAGGTTTTTAAATTTTTTCAATTTTTTTGCTCTTTTTTTCGGAATTTTCTTGCCTCGGTCGAGTATGAACGGAATTCGGAAGTAAATTTTTTTTTTTCTCTTTCTCGGCCTATCTCATCCCGTTTTGGCTAAAAATAATGTCGGAAAGAGGTTTTTTTATATTTTCAAATTTTTTACTATTTGTTTCGGAATTTTCTTGGCCGGGTCGAGTAGGAACGGAATTCGGGAGTAAAATTTTTTTCCCACTTTCTCGGCCTATCTCAACCCCGTTTTGTCTAAAAATAATATCGGAAAGAGGTTTTTCAGTTTTTTCAATTTTTTTGCTATTTTTTTGGAATTTTCTTGTCTAGGTCGAGGATGAACGGAATTCGGCAGTAAAATTTTTTTCTCTGTTTGTCGGCCTATCTCATCCCGTTTAGGCTAAAAATAAATTCGGAAAGAGGATTTTTAATTTTTTCAGTTTTTTTGCTATTTTTTTCGGAACTTTCTTGCCACGGTCGAGTATGAACGGCTTTCGGGAGTAAAAATTTTTTCTCTCTTTCTCGGCCTATCTCATCCAGTTTTGGCTAAAAATAATGTCGGAAAGAGGTTTTTTAATTTTTTCAAATTTTTTGCTATTTTACTCGGAATTCTCTTGCACGAGTCGAGTATGAACGGAATTCGGAAGAAAAATTTTTTTCTCTCTTTCTCGGCCTATCTCTTCCCGTTTTGGCTAAAAATAATATCGGAGAGATGTTTTTTAATTTTTTCAATTTTTTTGCTATTTTTTTCAGAATTTTCTCACCCGAGTTGAGCATGAACGGAATTCGGAAGTAAAATTTTTTTTTGCCTCCATCTTGGCCTACCTCATCCCGTTTTGGCAAAAAATAATGTCGGAAAGAGGTTTTTAAATTTTTTCAATTTTTTTGCTCTTTTTTTCGGAATTTTCTTGCCTCGGTCGAGTATGAACGGAATTCGGAAGTAAATTTTTTTTTCTCTTTCTCGGCCTATCACATCCCGCTTTGGCAAAAAACAATGTCGGAAAGAGGTTTTTTTAGTTTTTTCAATTTTTTTTATATTTTTTTCGGAATTTTCTTGCCTGGGTCAAGTATGAACGACATTCGGCAGTAAAATTTTTTTCCCACTTTCTCGGCCTATCTATCCCGTTTTGGCTAAAAATAATATCAGAAAGAGGTTTTTAAATTTTTTTCAATTTCCCTTGTATTTTTTTGGAATTTTCTTGTCTGGGTCGAGTATGAACGGAATTCGGGAGTAAATTTTGTTTTCTCTCTTTCTCGGCCTATCTCATCCCGTTTTGGCTAAAAATAATGTCGGAACGAGGTTTTTAAATTTTTTAAATTTTTTTGCTATTTTGTTCGGAATTTTCTTGCCTCGGTCGAGTATAAACGGAATTCGTAAGTAAATTTTTTTTTTTTCTCTTTCTCGGCCTATCTCAACTCGTTTTGGCAAAAAATAATGTCGGAAAGAGGTTTTTTTAGTTTTTTCAATTATTTTTCTATTTTTTTCGGAATTTTCTTGCCTGGGTCAAGTATGAACGACATTCGGGAGTAAAATTTTTTTCCCACTTTCTCGGCCGATCTCATCCCGTTTTGGCTAAAAATAATATCGGAAAGATGTTTTTAAATTTTTTCAATTTTTTTGCTATTTTTTTCGGAATTTTCTTGCCTCGGTCGAGTATGAACGGAATTCGGAAGTAAAATTTTTTTTTTTCTCTTTCTCGGCCTATCACATCCCGTTTTGGCTAAAAATAATGTCGGAAAGAGGTTTTTTTATTTTTTCAAATTTTTTACTATTTGTTTCGGAATTTTCTTGGCCGGGTCGAGTAGGAACGGAATTCGGGAGTAAAATTTTTTTCCCTCTTTCTCGGCCTATCTCAACCCCGTTTTGTCTAAAAATAATATCGGAAAGAGGTTTTTCAGTTTTTTCAATTTTTTTGCTATTTTTTTGCTATTTTTTTGGAATTTTCTTGTCTAGGTCGAGTATGAACGGAATTCGGCAGTAAAATTTTTTTCTCTCTTTCTCGGCCTATCTCATCCAGTTTTGGCTAAAAATAATGTCGGAAAGAGGTTTTTTAATTTTTTCAAATTTTTTGCTATTTTACTCGGAATTCTCTTGCACGAGTCGAGTATGAACGGAATTCGGAAGAAAAATTTTTTTCTCTCTTTCTCGGCCTATCTCTTCCCGTTTTGGCTAAAAATAATATCGGAGAGATGTTTTTTAATTTTTTCAATTTTTTTGCTATTTTTTTCAGAATTTTCTCACCCGAGTTGAGCATGAACGGAATTCGGAAGTAAAATTTTTTTTTGCCTCCATCTTGGCCTACCTCATCCCGTTTTGGCAAAAAATAATGTCGGAAAGAGGTTTTTAAATTTTTTCAATTTTTTTGCTCTTTTTTTCGGAATTTTCTTGCCTCGGTCGAGTATGAACGGAATTCGGAAGTAAAATTTTTTTTTTCTCTTTCTCGGCCTATCTCATCCCGTTTTGGCAAAAAATAATGTCGGAAAGAGGTTTTTTTATTTTTTCAATTTTTTTACTATTTGTTTCGGAATTTTCTTGGCCGGGTCGAGTAGGAGCGGAATTCGGGAGTAAAATTTTTTTCCCTCTTTCTCGGCCTATCTCATCCCCGTTTTGGCAAAAAATAATGTCGGAAAGAGGTTTTTTAATTTTTTCAATTTTTTTGCTATTTTTTTCGGAATTTTCTCACCCGAGTCGAGCATGAACGGAATTCGGAAGTAAAATTTTTTTTTTCTCCATCTTGGCCTATCTCATCCCGTTTTGGCAAAAAATAATGTCGGAAAGAGGTTTTTAAATTTTTTCAATTTTTTTGCTCTTTTTTTCGGAATTTTCTTGCCTCGGTCGAGTATGAACGGAATTCGGAAGTAAAATTTTTTTTTTCTCTTTCTCGGCCTATCTCATCCCGTTTTGGGTAAAAATAATGTCGGAAAGAGGTTTTTTTATTTTTTCAAATTTTTTACTATTTGTTTCGGAATTTTCTTGGCCAGGTCGAGTAGGAACGGAATTCGGGAGTAAAAATTTTTTCCCACGTTCTCGGCCTATCTCAACCCCGTTTTGTCTAAAAATATTATCGGAAAGAGGTTTTTCAGTTTTTTCAATTTTTTTGCTATTTTTTTGGAATTTTCTTGTCTAGGTCGAGTATGAACGGAATTCGGCAGTAAAATTTTTTTCTCTGTTTCTCGGCCTATCTCATCCCGTTTAGGCAAAAAATAAATTCGGAAAGAGGATTTTTAATTTTTTCAGTATTTTTGCTATTTTTTTCGGAACTTTCTTGCCACGGTCGAGTATGAACGGCTTTCGGGAGTAAAAATTTTTTCTCTCTTTCTTGGCCTATCTCAGCCAGTTTTGGCTAAAAATAATGTCGGAAAGAGGTTTTTTAATTTTTTCAAATTTTTTGCTATTTTTTTCGGAATTCTCTTGCACGAGTCGAGTATGAACGGAATTCGGAAGTAAAATTTTTTTCTCTCTTTCTTGGCCTATCTCTTCCCGTTTTGGCTAAAAATAATATCGGAGAGATGTTTTTTAATTTTTTCAATTTTTTTGCTATTTTTTTTCAGAATTTTCTCACCCGAGTCGAGTATGGACGGAATTCGGAAGTAAAATTTTTTTTTTCACCATCTCGGCCTATCTCATCCCGTTTAGGCAAAAAATAATGTCGGAAAGAGGTTTTTTAATTTTTTCAATTTTTTTGCTATTTTTTTCGGAATTTTCTCACCCGAATCGAGCATGAACGGAATTCGGAAGTAAAATTTTTTTTTCTCCATCTCGGCCTATCTCATTCAGTTTTGGCAAAAAATAATGTCGGAAAGAGGTTTTTAAATTTTTTCAATTTTTTTGCAATTTTTTTCGGAATTTTCTTGCCTCGGTCGAGTATGAACGGAATTCGGAAGTAAAATTTTTTTTTTCTCTTTCTCGACCTATCTCATCCCGTTTTGGCAAAAAATAATGTCGGAAAGAGGTTTTTTTATTTTTTCAATTTTTTTACTATTTGTTTCGGAATTTTCTTGGCCGGGTCGAGTAGGAACGGAATTCGGGAGTAAAATTTTTTTCCCTCTTTCTCGGCCTATCTCATCCCAGTTTTGGCAAAAAATAATGTCGGAAAGAGGTTTTTTAATTTTTTCAATTTTTTTGCTATTTTTTTCGGAATTTTCTCACCCGAGTCGAGCATGAACGGAATTCGGAAGTAAAATTTTTTTTTTCTCCATCTTGGCCTATCTCATCCCGTTTTGGCAAAAAATAATGTCGGAAAGAGGTTTTTAAATTTTTTCAATTTTTTTGCTCTTTTTTTCGGAATTTTCTTGCCTCGGTCGAGTATGAACGGAATTCGGAAGTAAAATTTTTTTTCCCTCTTTCTCGGCCTATCTCATCCCCGTTTTGTCTAAAAATAATATCAGAAAGAGGTTTTTCAGTTTTTTCAATTTTTTTGCTATTTTTTTGGAATTTTCTTGTCTAGGTCGAGTATGACCGGAATTCGGCAGTAAAATTTTTTTCTCTGTTTCTCGGCCTATCTCATCCCGTTTAGGCTAAAAATAAATTCGGAAAGAGGATTTTTAATTTTTTCAGTTTTTTTGCTATTTTTTTCGGAACTTTCTTGCCACGGTCGAGTATGAACGGCTTTCGGGAGTAAAAATTTTTTCTCTCTTTCTCGGCCTATCTCATCCAGTTTTGGCTAAAAATAATGTCGGAAAGAGGTTTTTTAATTTTTTTCAAATTTTTTGCTATTTATTTCGGAATTCTCTTGCACGAGTCGAGTATGAACGGAATTCGGAAGTAAAATTTTTTTTTTCTCTCTTTCTCGGCCTATCTCATCCCGTTTTGGCTAAAAATAATATCGGAGAGATGTTTTTTAATTTTTTCAATTTTTTTGATATTTTTTTCAGAATTTTCTCACCCGAGTCGAGTATGGACGGAATTCGGAAGTAAAATGTTTTTTTTTTCCATCTCGGCCTATCTCATCCCGTTTTGGCAAAAAATAATGTCGGAAAGAGGTTTTTTAATTTTTTCAATTTTTTTGCTATTTTTTTCGGAATTTTCTCACCCGAGTCGAGCATGAACGGAATTCGGAAGTAAAATTTTTTTTTTCTCCATCTTGGCCTATCTCATCCCGTTTTGGCAAAAAATAATGTCGGAAAGAGGTTTTTTAATTTTTTCAAATTTTTTGCTATTTTTTTCGGAATTCTCTTGCACGAGTCGAGTATGAACGGAATTCGGAAGTAAAATTTTTTTCTCTCTTTCTCGGCCTATCTCATCCCGTTTTGGCTAAAAATAATATCGGAGAGATGTTTTCTAATTTTTTCAATTTTTTTGCTATTTTTTTCAGAATTTTCTCACCCGAGTCGAGTATGGACGGAATTCGGAAGTAAAAATTTTTTTTTTCTCCATCTCGGCCTATCTCATCCCGTTTTGGCAAAAAATAATGTCGGAAAGAGGTTTTTTAATTTTTTCAATTTTTTGGCTATTTTTTTCGGAATTTTCTCACCCGAGTTGAGCATGAACGGAATTCGGAAGTAAAATTTTTTTCTCTCTTTCTCGGCCTATCTCATCCCGTTTTGGCTAAAAATAATATCGGAGAGATGTTTTCTAATTTTTTCAATTTTTTTGCTATTTTTTTCAGAATTTTCTCACCCGAGTCGAGTATGGACGGAATTCGGAAGTAAAAATTTTTTTTTTCTCCATCTCGGCCTATCTCATCCCGTTTTGGCAAAAAATAATGTCGGAAAGAGGTTTTTTAATTTTTTCAATTTTTTGGCTATTTTTTTCGGAATATTCTCACCCGAGTTGAGCATGAACGGAATTCGGAAGTAAAATTTTTTTTTTCTCCATCTTGGCCTATCTCATCCCGTTTTGGCAAAAAATAATGTCGGAAAGAGGTTTTTAAATTTTTTCAATTTTCTTGCTCTTTTTTTCGGAATTTTCTTGCCTCGGTCGAGTATGAACGGAATTCGGAAGTAAAATTTTTTTTTTCCCTTTCTCGGCCTATCTCATCCCGTTTTGGCAAAAAATAATGTCGGAAAGAGGTTTTTTTATTTTTTCAATTTTTTTACTATTTGTTTCGGAATTTTCTTGGCCGGGTCGAGTAGGAACGGAATTCGGGTGTAAAATTTTTTTCCCTCTTTCTCGGCCTATCTCATCCCCGTTTTGGCAAAAAATAATGTCGGAAAGAGGTTTTTTAATTTTTTCAATTTTTTTGCTATTTTTTTCGGAATTTTCTCACCCGAGTCGAGCATGAACGGAATTCGGAAGTAAATTTTTTTTTTTCTCCATCTTGGCCTATCTCATCCCGTTTTGGCAAAAAATAATGTCGGAAAGAGGTTTTTAAATTTTTTCAATTTTTTTGCTCTTTTTTTCGGAATTTTCTTGCCTCGGTCGAGTATGAACGGAATTCGGAAGTAAAATTTTTTTTTTTTCTCTTTCTCGGTCTATCTCATCCCGTTTTGGCTAAAAATAATGTCGGAAAGAGGTTTTTTTATTTTTTCAAAATTTTTACTATTTGTTTCGGAATTTTCTTGGCCGGGTCGAGTAGGAACGGAATTCGGGAGTAAAATTTTTTTCCCACTTTCTCGGCCTATCTCAACCCCGTTTTGTCTAAAAATAATATCGGAAAGAGGTTTTTCAGTTTTTTCAATTTTTTTGCTATTTTTTTGGAATTTTCTTGTCTAGGTCGAGTATGAACGGAATTCGGCAGTAAAATTTTTTTCTCTGTTTGTCGGCCTATCTCATCCCGTTTAGGCTAAAAATAAATTCGGAAAGAGGATTTTTAATTTTTTCAGTTTTTTTGCTATTTTTTTCGGAACTTTCTTGCCACGGTCGAGTATGAACGGCTTTCGGGAGTAAAAATTTTTTCTCTGTTTTTCGGCCTATCTCATCCCGTTTAGGCAAAAAATAAATTCGGAAAGAGGATTTTTAATTTTTTCAGTTTTTTTGCTATTTTTTTCGGAACTTTCTTGCCACGGTCGAGTATGAATGGCTTTCGGGAGTAAAAATTTTTTCTCTCTTTCTTGGCCTATCTCATCCAGTTTTGGCTAAAAATAATGTCGGAAAGAGGTTTTTTAATTTTTTCAAATTTTTTGCTATTTTTTTCGGAATTCTCTTGCACGAGTCGAGTATGAACGGAATTCGGAAGTAAAATTTTTTTCTCTCTTTCTCGGCCTATCTCTTCCCGTTTTGGCTAAAAATAATATCGGAGAGATGTTTTTTAATTTTTTCAATTTTTTTGCTATTTTTTTCAGAATTTTCTCACCCGAGTCGAGTATGGACGGAATTCGGAAGTAAAATTTTTTTTTTCTCCATCTAGGCCTATCTCATCCCGTTTAGGCAAAAAATAATGTCGGAAAGAGGTTTTTTAATTTTTTCAATTTTTTTGCTATTTTTTTCGGAATTTTCTCACCCGAATCGAGCATGAACGGAATTCGGAAGTAAAATTTTTTTTTTCTCCATCTCGGCCTATCTCATCCAGTTTTGGCAAAAAATAATGTCGGAAAGAGGTTTTTAAATTTTTTCAATTTTTTTGCAATTTTTTTCGGAATTTTCTTGCCTCGGTCGAGTATGAACGGAATTCGGAAGTAAAATTTTTTTTTTTTCTTTCTCGGCCTATCTCATCCTGTTTTGGCAAAAAATAATGTCGGAAAGAGGTTTTTTTATTTTTTCAATTTTTTTACTATTTGTTTCGGAATTTTCTTGGCCGGGTCGAGTAGGAACGGAATTCGGGAGTAAAATTTTTTTCCCTCTTTCTCGGCCTATCTCATCCCCGTTTTGGCAAAAAATAATGTCAGAAAGAGGTTTTTTAATTTTTTCAATTTTTTTGCTATTTTTTTCGGAATTTTCTCACCCGAGTCGAGCATGAACGGAATTCGGAAGTAAAATTTTTTTTTTCTCTTTCTCGGCCTATCTCATCCCGTTTTGGCAAAAAATAATGTCGGAAAGAGGTTTCTTTATTTTTTCAATTTTTTTACTATTTGTTTCGGAATTTTCTTGGCCGGGTCGAGTAGGAACGGAATTCGGGAGTAAAATTTTTTTCCCTCTTTCTCGGCCTATCTCATCCCCGTTTTGGCAAAAAATAATGTCGGAAAGAGGTTTTTTAATTTTTTCAATTTTTTTGCTATTTTTTTCGGAATTTTCTCACCCGAGTCGAGCATGAACGGAATTCGGAAGTAAAATTTTTTTTTTCTCCATCTTGGCCTATCTCATCCCGTTTTGGCAAAAAATAATGTCAGAAAGAGGTTTTTAAATTTTTTCAATTTTTTTGCTCTTTTTTTCGGAATTTTCTTGCCTCGGTCGAGTATGAACGGAATTCGGAAGTAAATTTTTTTTTTTCTCTTTCTCGGCCTATCTCATCCCGTTTTGGCTAAAAATAATGTCGGAAAGAGGTTTTTTTATATTTTCAAATTTTTTACTATTTGTTTCGGAATTTTCTTGGCCGGGTCGAGTAGGAACGGAATTCGGGAGTAAAATTTTTTTCCCACTTTCTCGGCCTATCTCAACCCCGTTTTGTCTAAAAATAATATCGGAAAGAGGTTTTTCAGTTTTTTCAATTTTTTTCCTATTTTTTTGGAATTTTCTTGTCTAGGTCGAGTATGAACGGAATTCGGCAGTAAAATTTTTTTCTCTGTTTGTCGACCTATCTCATCCCGTTTAGGCTAAAAATAAATTCGGAAAGAGGATTTTTAATTTTTTTTGCTATTTTTTTCGGAACTTTCTTGCCACGGTCGAGTATGAACGGCTTTCGGGAGTAAAAATTTTTTCTCTCTTTCTCGGCCTATCTCATCCAGTTTTGGCTAAAAATAATGTCGGAAAGAGGTTTTTTAATTTTTTCAAATTTTTTGCTATTTTACTCGGAATTCTCTTGCACGAGTCGAGTATGAACGGAATTCGGAAGAAAAATTTTTTTCTCTCTTTCTCGGCCTATCTCTTCCCGTTTTGGCTAAAAATAATATCGGAGAGATGTTTTTTAATTTTTTCAATTTTTTTGCTATTTTTTTCAGAATTTTCTCACCCGAGTTGAGCATGAACGGAATTCGGAAGTAAAATTTTTTTTTTTCTCCATCTTGGCCTATCTCATCCCGTTTTGGCAAAAAATAATGTCGGAAAGAGGTTTTTAAATTTTTTCAATTTTTTTGCTCTTTTTTTCGGAATTTTCTTGCCTCGGTCGAGTATGAACGGAATTCGGAAGTAAAATTTTTTTTTTCTCTTTCTCGGCCTATCTCATCCCGTTTTGGCAAAAAATAATGTCGGAAAGAGGTTTTTTTATTTTTTCAATTTTTTTACTATTTGTTTCGGAATTTTCTTGGCCGGGTCGAGTAGGAGCGGAATTCGGGAGTAAAATTTTTTTCCCTCTTTCTCGGCCTATCTCATCCCCGTTTTGGCAAAAAATAATGTCGGAAAGAGGTTTTTTAATTTTTTCAATTTTTTTGCTATTTTTTTTCGGAATTTTCTCACCCGAGTCGAGCATGAACGGAATTCGGAAGTAAAATTTTTTTTTTCTCCATCTTGGCCTATCTCATCCCGTTTTGGCAAAAAATAATGTCGGAAAGAGGTTTTTAAATTTTTTCAATTTTTTTGCTCTTTTTTTCGGAATTTTCTTGCCTCGGTCGAGTATGAACGGAATTCGGAAGTAAAATTTTTTTTTTCTCTTTCTCGGCCTATCTCATCCCGTTTTGGGTAAAAATAATGTCGGAAAGAGGTTTTTTTATTTTTTCAAATTTTTTACTATTTGTTTCGGAATTTTATTTTTTACTATTTGTTTCGGAATTTTCTTGGCCAGGTCGAGTAGGAACGGAATTCGGGAGTAAAAATTTTTTCCCACGTTCTCGGCCTATCTCAACCCCGTTTTGTCTAAAAATAATATCGGAAAGAGGTTTTTCAGTTTTTTCAATTTTTTTTGCTATTTTTTTTGGAATTTTCTTGTCTAGGTCGAGTATGAACGGAATTCGGCAGTAAAATTTTTTTCTCTGTTTCTCGGCCTATCTCATCCCGTTTAGGCAAAAAATAAATCGGAAAGAGGATTTTTAATTTTTTCAGTATTTTTGCTATTTTTTTCGGAACTTTCTTGCCACGGTCGAGTATGAACGGCTTTCGGGAGTAAAAATTTTTTCTCTCTTTCTTGGCCTATCTCAGCCAGTTTTGGCTAAAAATAATGTCGGAAAGAGGTTTTTTAATTTTTTCAAATTTTTTGCTATTTTTTTCGGAATTCTCTTGCACGAGTCGAGTATGAACGGAATTCGGAAGTAAAATTATTTTCTCTCTTTCTCGGCCTATCTCTTCCCGTTTTGGCTAAAAATAATATCGGAGAGATGTTTTTTAATTTTTTCAATTTTTTTGCTATTTTTTTCAGAATTTTCTCACCCGAGTCGAGTATGGACGGAATTCGGAAGTAAAATTTTTTTTTTCACCATCTCGGCCTATCTCATCCCGTTTAGGCAAAAAATAATGTCGGAAAGAGGTTTTTTAATTTTTTCAATTTTTTTGCTATTTTTTTCGGAATTTTCTCACCCGAATCGAGCATGAACGGAATTCGGAAGTAAATTTTTTTTTCTCCATCTCGGCCTATCTCATTCAGTTTTGGCAAAAAATAATGTCGGAAAGAGGTTTTTAAATTTTTTCAATTTTTTTGCAATTTTTTTCGGAATTTTCTTGCCTCGGTCGAGTATGAACGGAATTCGGAAGTAAAATTTTTTTTTTCTCTTTCTCGACCTATCTCATCCCGTTTTGGCAAAAAATAATGTCGGAAAGAGGTTTTTTTATTTTTCAATTTTTTTACTATTTGTTTCGGAATTTTCTTGGCCGGGTCGAGTAGGAACGGAATTCGGGAGTAAAATTTTTTTCCCTCTTTCTCGGCCTATCTCATCCCCGTTTTGGCAAAAAATAATGTCGGAAAGAGGTTTTTTAATTTTTTCAATTTTTTTGCTATTTTTTTCGGAATTTTCTCACCCGAGTCGAGCATGAACGGAATTCGGAAGTAAAATTTTTTTTTTCTCCATCTTGGCCTATCTCATCCCGTTTTGGCAAAAAATAATGTCGGAAAGAGGTTTTTAAATTTTTTCAATTTTTTTGCTCTTTTTTTCGGAATTTTCTTGCCTCGGTCGAGTATGAACGGAATTCGGAAGTAAAATTTTTTTTCCCTCTTTCTCGGCCTATCTCATCCCCGTTTTGTCTAAAAATAATATCGGAAAGAGGTTTTTCAGTTTTTTCAATTTTTTTGCTATTTTTTTGGAATTTTCTTGTCTAGGTCGAGTATGACCGGAATTCGGCAGTAAAATTTTTTTCTCTGTTTCTCGGCCTATCTCATCCCGTTTAGGCTAAAAATAAATTCGGAAAGAGGATTTTTAATTTTTTCAGTTTTTTTGCTATTTTTTCGGAACTTTCTTGCCACGGTCGAGTATGAACGGCTTTCGGGAGTAAAAATTTTTCTCTCTTTCTCGGCCTATCTCATCCAGTTTTGGCTAAAAATAATGTCGGAAAGAGGTTTTTTAATTTTTTCAAATTTTTTGCTATTTATTTCGGAATTCTCTTGCACGAGTCGAGTATGAACGGAATTCGGAAGTAAAATTTTTTTTTTCTCTCTTTCTCGGCCTATCTCATCCCGTTTTGGCTAAAAATAATATCAGAGAGATGTGTTTTTAATTTTTTCAATTTTTTTGATATTTTTTTCAGAATTTTCTCACCCGAGTCGAGTATGGACGGAATTCGGAAGTAAAATTTTTTTTTTCTCCATCTCGGCCTATCTCATCCCGTTTTGGCAAAAAATAATGTCGGAAAGAGGTTTTTTAATTTTTTCAATTTTTTTGCTATTTTTTTCGAATTTTCTCACCCGAGTCGAGCATGAACGGAATTCGGAAGTAAAATTTTTTTTTTCTCCATCTTGGCCTATCTCATCCCGTTTTGGCAAAAAATAATGTCGGAAAGAGGTTTTTTAATTTTTTCAAATTTTTTGCTATTTTTTTCGGAATTCTCTTGCACGAGTCGAGTATGAACGGAATTCGGAAGTAAAATTTTTTTCTCTCTTTCTCGGCCTATCTCATCCCGTTTTGGCTAAAAATAATATCGGAGAGATGTTTTCTAATTTTTTCAATTTTTTTGCTATTTTTTTCAGAATTTTCTCACCCGAGTCGAGTATGGGCGGAATTCGGAAGTAAAAATTTTTTTTTTCTCCATCTCGGCCTATCTCATCCCGTTTTGGCAAAAAATAATGTCGGGAAAGAGGTTTTTTAATTTTTCAATTTTTTGGCTATTTTTTCGGAATTTTCTCACCCGAGTTGAGCATGAACGGAATTCGGAAGTAAAATTTTTTTCTCTCTTTCTCGGCCTATCTCATCCCGTTTTGGCTAAAAATAATATCGGAGAGATGTTTTCTAATTTTTTCAATTTTTTTGCTATTTTTTTCAGAATTTTCTCACCCGAGTCGAGTATGGACGGAATTCGGAAGTAAAATTTTTTTTTTCTCCATCTCGGCCTATCTCATCCCGTTTTGGCAAAAAATAATGTCGGAAAGAGGTTTTTAATTTTTTCAATTTTTTGGCTATTTTTTTCGGAATATTCTCACCCGAGTTGAGCATGAACGGAATTCGGAAGTAAAATTTTTTTTTTCTCCATCTTGGCCTATCTCATCCCGTTTTGGCAAAAAATAATGTCGGAAAGAGGTTTTTAAATTTTTTCAATTTTCTTGCTCTTTTTTTCGGAATTTTCTTGCCTCGGTCGAGTATGAACGGAATTCGGAAGTAAAATTTTTTTTTTCCCTTTCTCGGCCTATCTCATCCCGTTTTGGCAAAAAATAATGTCGGAAAGAGGTTTTTTTAATTTTTTCAATTTTTTTACTATTTGTTTCGAATTTTCTTGGCCGGGTCGAGTAGGAACGGAATTCGGGTGTAAAATTTTTTTCCCTCTTTCTCGGCCTATCTCATCCCCGTTTTGGCAAAAAATAATGTCGGAAAGAGGTTTTTTAATTTTTTCAATTTTTTTGCTATTTTTTTCGGAATTTTCTCACCCGAGTCGAGCATGAACGGAATTCGGAAGTAAAATTTTTTTTTTCTCCATCTTGGCCTATCTCATCCCGTTTTGGCAAAAAATAATGACGGAAAGAGGTTTTTAAATTTTTTCAATTTTTTTGCTCTTTTTTTCGGAATTTTCTTGCCTCGGTTCGAGTATGAACGGAATTCGAAGTAAAATTTTTTTTTTTCTCTTTCTCGGTCTATCTCATCCCGTTTTGGCTAAAAATAATGTCGGAAAGAGGTTTTTTTATTTTTTCAAAATTTTTACTATTTGTTTCGGAATTTTCTTGGCCGGGTCGAGTAGGAACGGAATTCGGGAGTAAAATTTTTTTCCCACTTTCTCGGCCTATCTCAACCCGTTTTGTCTAAAAAATAATATCGGAAAGAGGTTTTTCAGTTTTTTCAATTTTTTTGCTATTTTTTTGGAATTTTCTTGTCTAGGTCGAGTATGAACGGAATTCGGCAGTAAAATTTTTTTCTCTGTTTGTCGGCCTATCTCATCCCGTTTAGGCTAAAAATAAATTCGGAAAGAGGATTTTTAATTTTTTCAGTTTTTTTGCTATTTTTTTCGGAACTTTCTTGCACGGTCGAGTATGAACGGCTTTCGGGAGTAAAATTTTTTCTCTGTTTTTCGGCCTATCTCATCCCGTTTAGGCAAAAAATAAATTCGGAAAGAGGATTTTTAATTTTTTCAGTTTTTTTGCTATTTTTTTCGGAACTTTCTTGCCACGGTCGAGTATGAACGGCTTTCGGGAGTAAAAATTTTTTCTCTCTTTCTTGGCCTATCTCATCCAGTTTTGGCTAAAAATAATGTCGGAAAGAGGGTTTTTTAATTTTTCAAATTTTTTGCTATTTTTTTCGGAATTCTCTTGCACGAGTCGAGTATGAACGGAATTCGGGAAGTAAAATTTTTTTCTCTCTTTCTCGCCTATCTCTTCCCGTTTTGGCTAAAAATAATATCGGAGAGATGTTTTTTAATTTTTTCAATTTTTTTGCTATTTTTTTCAGAATTTTCTCACCCGAGTCGAGTATGGACGGAATTCGGAAGTAAAATTTTTTTTTTCTCCATCTAGGCCTATCTCATCCCGTTTAGGCAAAAAATAATGTCGGAAAGAGGTTTTTTAATTTTTTCAATTTTTTTGCTATTTTTTTCGGAATTTTCTCACCCGAATCGAGCATGAACGGAATTCGGAAGTAAAATTTTTTTTTTCTCCATCTCGGCCTATCTCATCCAGTTTTGGCAAAAAATAATGTCGGAAAGAGGTTTTTAAATTTTTTCAATTTTTTTGCAATTTTTTTCGAATTTTCATGCCTCGGTCAAGTATGAACGGAATTCGGAAGTAAAATTTTTTTTTTTTCTTTCTCGGCCTATCTCATCCTGTTTTGGCAAAAATAATGTCGGAAAGAGGTTTTTTTATTTTTTCAATTTTTTTACTATTTGTTTCGGAATTTTCTTGGCCGGGTCGAGTAGGAACGGGAATTCGGGAGTAAAATTTTTTTCCCTCTTTCTCGGCCTATCTCATCCCCGTTTTGGCAAAAAATAATGTCAGAAAGAGGTTTTTTAATTTTTTCAATTTTTTTGCTATTTTTTTCGGAATTTTCTCACCGAGTCGAGCATGAACGGAATTCGGAAGTAAAATTTTTTTTTTCTCCATCTTGGCCTATCTCATCCCGTTTTGGCAAAAAATAATGTCGGAAAGAGGTTTTTAAATTTTTTCAATTTTTTTGCTCTTTTTTTCGGAATTTTCTTGCCTCGGTCGAGTATGAACGGAATTCGGAAGTAAAATTTTTTTTCCCTCTTTCTCGGCCTATCTCATCCCCGTTTTGTCTAAAAATAATATCGGAAAGAGGTTTTTCAGTTTTTTCAATTTTTTGCTATTTTTTTGGAATTTTCTTGTCTAGGTCGAGTATGACCGGAATTCGGCAGTAAAATTTTTTTCTCTGTTTCTCGGCTATCTCATCCCGTTTAGGCTAAAAATAAATTCGGAAAGAGGATTTTTATATTTTTTCAGTTTTTTTGCTATTTTTTTCGGAACTTTCTTGCCACGGTCGAGTATGAACGGCTTTCGGGAGTAAAAATTTTTTCTCTCTTTCTCGGCCTATCTCATCCAGTTTTGGCTAAAAATAATGTCGGAAAGAGGTTTTTTAATTTTTTCAAATTTTTTGCTATTTTTTCGGAATTCTCTTGCACGAGTCGAGTATGAACGGAATTCGGAAGTAAAATTTTTTTTTTCTCTCTTTCTCTGCCTATCTCATCCCGTTTTGGCTAAAAATAATATCGGAGAGATGTTTTTTAATTTTTTCAATTTTTTTGATATTTTTTTCAGAATTTTCTCACCCGAGTCGAGTATGGACGGAATTCGGAAGTAAATTTTTTTTTTCTCCATCTCGGCCTATCTCATCCCGTTTTGGCAAAAAATAATGTCGGAAAGAGGTTTTTTAATTTTTTCATTTTTTTGCTATTTTTTTTCGGAATTTTCTCACCCGAGTCGAGCATGAACGGAATTCGGAAGTAAAATTTTTTTTTTTCTCCATCTTGGCCTATCTCATCCCGTTTTGGCAAAAAATAATGTCGGAAAGAGGTTTTTAAATTTTTTCAATTTTTTTGCTCTTTTTTTCGGAATTTTCTTGCCTCGGTCGAGTATGAACGGAATTCGGAAGTAAATTTTTTTTTTCTCTTTCTCGGCCTATCTCATCCGTTTTGGCAAAAAATAATGTCGGAAAGAGGTTTTTTTATTTTTTCAATTTTTTTACTATTTGTTTCGGAATTTCTTGGCCGGGTCGAGTAGGAACGGAATTCGGGAGTAAAATTTTTTTCCCTCTTTCTCGGCCTATCTCATCCCCGTTTTGGCAAAAAATAATATCGGAAATAGGTTTTTCAATTTTTTCAATTTTTTTGATATTTTTTTGGAATTTTCTTGTCTAGGTCGAGTATGAACGGAATTCGGGAGTAAAATTTTTTTCCCTCTTTCTCGGCCTATCTCATCCCCGTATTTGCTAAAAATAATATTGGAAAGAGTTTTTCAACTTTTTCAATTTTTTTGCTATTTTTTTGGAATTTTCTTGTCTAGGTCGAGTATGAACGGAATTCGAGAGTAAAATTTCTTTCTCTGTTTCTCGGCCTATCTCATCCCGTTTAGGCTAAAAATAAATTTGGAAAGAGGATTTTTAATTTTTTCAATTTTACTGCTATTTTTTTTGGAATTTTCTTGCCTCTGTCGAGTATGAACGGAATTCGGAAGTAAAATTTTTTTTTTTTTCTCTTTCTCGGCCTATCTCATCCCGTTTTTGGCAAAAAATAATGTCGGAAAGAGGTTTTTTTAGTTTTTTCAATTTTTTTGCCATTTTTTTTCTGAATTTCTTGCCTGGGGCGAGCATGAACGGAATTCGGGAGTAAAATTTTTTTTTTCCTTTCCCCGGCCAATCTCATCCCGTTTTGGCAAAAAATAATGTCGGAAAGAGGTTTTTTTAATTTTTTCAATTTTTTTGCTATTTTTTTCGGAATTTTCTTGCCTGTGTCAAATATGAACGGAATTCGGAAGTAAAATTTTTTTTTTCTCTTTCTCAGCCTATCTCATCCCGTTTTGGCTAAAAATAATGTCGGAAAGAGGTTTTTAAATTTTTTAAATTTTTTTGTTATTTTTTTCGGAATTTTCTTGCCTCGGTTGAGTATGAACGGAATTCAGAAGTAAAATTTTTTTCTCTCTTTCTCGGCCTATCTCATACCGTTTTGGCTGAAATTAATATCGGAAAGAGGTTTTTTAATTTTTCAATTTTCTTGCAATTTTGTTCGGAATTTTCTTGTCCGAGTCGGGATTTGAACGGAATTCGGAAGTAAAATTATTTTTCTCTTTCTCGGCCTGTCTCATCCCGTTTTGGCTAAAAATAATGTCGGAAAGAGGTTTTTTAATTTTTTAAAATTTTTTTGCTATTTTTTTCGGAATTCTCTTGCACGAGTCGAGTATGAACGGAATTCGGAAGTAAAATTTCTTTCTCTCATTCTCGGCCTATCTCATCCCGTTTTGGCTAAAAATAATATCGGAGAGAGGTTTTTTAATTTTTTTCAATTTTTTTTCTATTTTTTCTGAATTCTTCTCACCCGGGTCTAGTATGAACGGAATTCGGAAGTAAAATTTTTTTTTCTCCATCTCGGACTATCTCATCCCGTTTTGGCAAAAAATGATGTCGGAAAGAGGTTTTTTTATTTTTTCAATTTTTTTACTATTTGTTTCGGAATTTTCTTGGCCGGGTCGAGTAAGAACGGAATTCGAGAGTAAAATTTTTTTCCCTCTTTCTCAGCCTATCTCATCTCCGTTTTGGCTAAAAATAATATCGGAAAGAGGTTTTTCAATTTTTTCAATTTTTTTGATATTTTTTTGGAATTTTCTTGTCTAGGTCGGGTATGAACAAAATTCGGGGAGTAAAATTTTTTTCTCTGTTTCTCGGCCTATCTCATCCCGTTTAGACTAAAAATAAATTCGGAAAGAGGATTTTTTATTTTTTCTGTTTTTTTGCTATTTTTTTCGGAATTTTCTTTCCACGGTCGAGTATGAACGGCTTTCGGGAGTACAAATTTTTTCTCTCTTTCTCGGGCTATCTCATCCCATTTTGGTAAAAAATAATGTCGGAAAGAGGTTTTTTAATTTTTTCAAAGTTTTTCCTATTTTTTTCGGAATTCTCTTGCACGAGTCGAGTATGAACGGAATTCGGAAGTAGAATATTTTTTTCTCTCTTTCTTGCCTATCTCATCCCGTTTTGGCTGAAAATAATATCGGAGAGAGGTTTTTTAATTTTTTCAATTTTTTTGCTATTTTTTTCAGAATTTTCTCACCCGAGTCGAGGTATGGACGGAATTCGAAAGTAAATTTTTTTTTTCTCCATCTCGGCCTATCTCATCCCGTTTTGGCAAAAAATAATGTCGGAAAGAGGTTTTTTTATTTTTCAATTTTTTTACTATTTTTTTCAGAATTTTCTTTGCCGGGTCGAGTAGGAACGGAATTCGGGAGTAAATTTTTTTCCCTCTTTCTCGGCCTATCCATCCCCGTTTTGGCTAAAAATAATATCGGAAAGAGGTTTTCAATTTTTTCAATTTTTCTGCTATTTCTTTGGAATTTTCTTGTCTAGGTCGAGTATGAACGGAATTCGGGTGTAAAATTTTTTTCCCTCTTTCTCGGCCTATCTCATCTCCGTTTTGGCTAAAAATAATATCGGAAAGAGGTTTTTCAATTTTTTCAATTTTTTTGCTATTTTTTTGGAATTTTCTTGTCTAGGTCGAGTATGAACGGAATTCGAGAGTAAAATTTCTTTCTTTGTTCTCGGCCTATCTCATCCCGTTTAGGCTAAAAATAAATTCGGAAAGAGGATTTTTAATTTTTTCAGTTCTTTTGCTATTTTTTTTCGTAATTTTTCTTGCCACGGTCGAGTATGAACGGCTTTCGGAATAAAAATTTTTTCTCTCTTTCTCGGCCTCTCTCATCGCGTTTTGGCTAAAAATAATGTCGGAAAGAGGTTTTTTAATTTTTTAAAATTTTTTGCTATTTTTTTCGGAATTCTCTTGCACGAGTCGAGTTTGAACGGAATTTGGAAGTAAAATTTTTTTCTCTCTTTCTCGGCCTATCTCATCCCGTTTTGGCTAAAAATAATATCGGAGAGAGGTTTTTAAATTTTTTCAATTTTTTTGCTATTTTTTTAGGATTTTCTCACCCGAGTCGAGTATGAACGGAATTCGGAAGTAATTTTTTTTTCTCCATCTCGGCCTATCTCATCCCGTTTTGGTAAAAAATATGTCAGAAAGAGGTTTTTAAATTTTTTCAATTTTTTTGCTATTTTTTTCGGAATTTTCTTGCCTCGGTCGAGTATGAACGGAATTCGGAAGTAAAATTTTTTTTTCTTTTCTCGGCTATCTCATCTCGTTTTGGCAAAAAATAATGTCGGAAAGTGGTTTTTTTAGTTTTTTCAATTATTTTTCTATTTTTTTCGGAATTTTCTTGCCTGGGTCAAGTAATGAACGACATTCGGGACTAAAATTTTTTTCCCACTTTCTCGCGATCTCATCTCGTTTTGGCTAAAAATAATATCGGAAAGAGGTTTTTAAATTTTTTCAATTTTTTTGCTATTTTTTTTCGGAATTTTCTTCCCTCGGTCGAGTATGAACGGATTTCGGAAGTAAAATTTTTTTTTACTCTTTCTCGGCCTATCTCATCCCGTTTTGGCTAAAAATAATGTCGGAAAGAGGTTTTTAAATTTTTTCAATTTTTTTGCTATTTTTTTCGGAATTTTCTTGCCTCGGTCGAGTATGAACGGAATTCGGAAGTAAATTTTTTTTTTTTTCACTTTCTCGGCCTATCTCATCTCGTTTTGGCAAAAAATAATGTCGGAAGGAGGTTTTTTTAGTTTTTTCAATTATTTTTCTATTTTTTTTCGGAATTTTCTTGCCTGGGTCAAGTATGAACGACATTCGGGAGTAAAATTTTTTTCCCACTTTCTCGGCCGATCTCATCCCGTTTTGGCTAAAATAATATCGGAAAGAGGTTTTTTAAATTTTTCAATTTTTTGCTATTTTTTTCGGAATTTTCTTGCCTCGGTTGAGTATGAACGGAATTCGGAAGTAAAATTTTTTTTTTTCGCTTTCTCGGCCTATCTCATCCCGTTTTGGCTAAAAATAATGTCGGAAAGAGGTTTTTTTATTTTTTCAAATTTTTTACTATTTGTTTCGGAATTTTCCTGGCCGGGTCGAGTAGGAACGGAATTCGGGAGTAAAATTTTTTTCCCACTTTCTCGGCCTATCTCAACCCCGTTTTGTCTAAAAATAATATCGGAAAGAGGTTTTTCAGTTTTTTCAATTTTTTTGCTATTTTTTTGGAATTTTCTTGTCTAGGTCGAGTGTGACCGGAATTCGGCAGTAAAATTTTTTTCTCTGTTTCTCGGCCTATCTCATCCCGTTTAGGCTAAAAATAAATTCGGAAAGAGGATTTTTAATTTTTTCAGTTTTTTTGCTATTTTTTTCGGAACTTTCCTGCCACGGTCGAGTATGAACGGCTTTCGGGAGTAAATATTTTTTCTCTCTTTCTCGGCCTATCTCATCCAGTTTTGGCTAAAAATAATGTTGGAAAGAGGTTTTTTAATTTTTTCAAATTTTTTGCTATTTTTTTCGGAATTCTCTTGCACGAGTCGAGTATGAACGGAATTCGGAAGTAAAAGTTTTTTCTCTCTTTCTCGGCCTACCTCTTCCCATTTTGGCTAAAAATAATATCGGAGAGATGTTTTTTAATTTTTTCAATTTTTTTGCTATTTTTTTGTGAATTTTCTCACCCGAGTCGAGTATGGACGGAATTCGGAAGTAAAAAATTTTTTTTTTCTCCATCTCGCCTATCTCATCCCGTTTTGGCAAAAAATAATGTCGGAAAGATGTTTTTTAATTTTTTCAATTTTTTTGCTATTTTTTTCGGAATTTTCTCACCCGAATCGAGCATGAACGGAATTCGGAAGTAAAAATTTTTTTTTTCTCCATCTCGGCCTATCTCATCCGTTTTGGCAAAAAATAATGTCGGAAAGAGTTTTTAAATTTTTTCAATTTTTTTCCTATTTTTTTCGGAATTTTCTTGCCTCGGTCGAGTATGAACGGAATTCGGAAGTAAAATTTTTTTTTTCTCTTTCTCAGCTATCTCATCCCGTTTTGGCAAAAAATAATGTCGGAAAGAGGTTTTTTTATTTTTTCAATTTTTTACTATTTGTTTCGGAATTTTCTTGGCCGGGTCGAGTAGGAACGGAATTCGGGAGTAAAATTTTTTTCCCTCTTTCTCGGCCTATCTCATCCCCGTTTTGGCAAAAATAATATCGGAAAGAGGTTTTTCAATTTTTTCAATTTTTTTGATATTTTTTTGGAATTTTCTTGTCTGGGTCGAGTATGAACGGAATTCGGCAGTAAAATTTTTTCTCTGTTTCTCGGCCTATCTCATCCCGTTTAGGCTAAAAATAAATTCGGAAAGAGGATTTTTAATTTTTTCAGTTTTTTTGCTATTTTTTTCGGAACTTTCTTGCCACGGTCGAGTATGAACGGCTTTCGGGAGTTAAAAATTTTTTCTCTCTTTCTCCGCCTATCTCATCCAGTTTTGGCTAAAAATACTGTCGGAAAGAGGTTTTTTTAATTTTTTCAAATTTTTTGCAATTTTTTTCGGAATTCTCTTGCACGAGTCGAGTATGAACGGAATTCGGAAGTAAAATTTTTTTCTCTCTTTCTCGGCCTATCTCTTCCGTTTTGGCTAAAAATAATATCGGGGAGATGTTTTTTAATTTTTTCGATTTTTTTGCTATTTTTTTCAAAATTTTCTCACCCGAGTCGAGTATGGAAGGAATTCGGAAGTAAAATTTTTTTTTTTTTCCATCTCGGCCTATCTCATCCCGTTTTGGCAAAAAATATGTCGGAAAGATGTTTTTTTAATTTTTTCAATTTTTTTGCTATTTTTTTTCGGAATTTTCTCACCCGAAGTCGAGCATGAACGGAATTCGGAAGTAAAATTTTTTTTTTCTCCATCTCGGCCTATCTCATCCCGTTTTGGCAAAAAATAATGTCGGAAAGAGGTTTTTAAATTTTTTCAATTTTTTTCCTATTTTTTTCGGAATTTTCTTGCCTCGGTCGAGTATGAACGGAATTCGGAAGTAAAATTTTTTTTTTTTCTCTTTCTCGGCCTATCTCATCCCGTTTGGCAAAAAATAATGTCGGAAAGAGGTTTTTTTATTTTTTCAATTTTTTTACTATTTGTTTCGGAATTTTCTTGGCCGGGTCGAGTAGGAACGGAATTCGGGAGTAAAATTTTTTTCCCTCTTTCTCGGCCTATCTCATCCCCGTTTTGGCAAAAAATAATATCGGAAAGAGGTTTTTCAATTTTTTCAATTTTTTTGATATTTTTTTGGAATTTTCTTGTCTAGGTCGAGTATGAACGGAATTCGGGATTAAAATTTTTTTCCCTCTTTCTCGGTCTATCTCATCCCCGTATTGGCTAAAAATAATATTGGAAAGAGGTTTTTCAACTTTTTCAATTTTTTTGCAATTTTTTTGGAATTTTCTTGTCTAGGTCGAGTATGAACGGAATTCGAGAGTAAAATTTCTTTCTCTGTTTCTCGGCCTATCTCATCCAGTTTAGGCTAAAAATAAATTCGGAAAGTGGATTTTTAATTTATTCAATTTTATTGCTATTTTTTTTGGATTTTTCTTGCCTCGGTCAAGTATGAACGGAATTCGGAAGTAAAATTTTTTTCTCTTTCTCGGCCTATCACATCCGCTTTGGCAAAAAACAATGTCGGAAAGAGGTTTTTTTAGTTTTTTCAATTTTTTTGCTATTTTTTTCGGAATTTTCTTGCCTGGGTCAAGTATGAACGACATTCGGGAGTAAAATTTTTTTCCCACTTTCTCGGCCTATCTATCCCGTTTTGGCTAAAAATAATATCAGAAAGAGGTTTTTAAATTTTTTTCAATTTCCCTTGTATTTTTTTGGAATTTTCTTGTCTGGGTCGAGTATGAACGGAATTCGGGAGTAAATTTTGTTTTCTCTCTTTCTCGGCCTATCTCATCCCGTTTTGGCTAAAAATAATGTCGGAACGAGGTTTTTTTAGTTTTTTCAATTATTTTTCTATTTTTTTCGGAATTTTCTTGCCTGGGTCAAGTATGAACGACATTCGGGAGGTAAATTTTTTTTCCCACTTTTCTCGGCCGATCTCATCCCGTTTTGGCTAAAAATAATATCGGAAAGATGTTTTTAAATTTTTTCAATTTTTTTGCTATTTTTTTCGGAAGTTTCTTGCCTCGGTCGAGTATGAACGGAATTCGGAAGTAAAATTTTTTTTTTCTCTTTCTCGGCCTATCACATCCGTTTTGGCTAAAAATAATGTCGGAAAGAGGTTTTTTTATTTTTTCAAATTTTTTACTATTTGTTTCGGAATTTCTTGGCCGGGTCGAGTAGGAACGGAATTCGGGAGTAAAATTTTTTTCCCTCTTTCTCGGCCTATCTCAACCCCGTTTTGTCTAAAAATAATATCGGAAAGAGGTTTTCAGTTTTTTCAATTTTTTTGCTATTTTTTTGGATTTTTCTTGTCTAGGTCGAGTATGAACGGAATTCGGCAGTAAAATTTTTTTCTCTATTTCTCGGCCTATCTCATCCCGTTTAGGCTAAAAATAAATTCGGAAAGAGGATTTTAATTTTTTCAGTTTTTTTGCTATTTTTTTCGGAACTTTCTTGCCACGGTCGAGTATGAACGGCTTTCGGGAGTAAAAATTTTTTCTCTCTTTCTCCGCCTATCTCATCCAGTTTTGGCTAAAAATACTGTCGGAAAGAGGTTTTTTAATTTTTCAAATTTTTTGCAATTTTTTTCGGAATTCTCTTGCACGAGTCGAGTATGAACGGAATTCGGAAGTAAAATTTTTTTCTCTCTTTCTCGGCCTATCTCTTCCGTTTTGGCTAAAAATAATATCGGGGAGATGTTTTTTAATTTTTTCAATTTTTTTGCTATTTTTTCAGAATTTTCTCACCCGAGTCGAGTATGGACGGAATTCGGAAGTAAATTTTTTTTTTTTCTCCATCTCGGCCTATCTCATCCCGTTTTGGCAAAAAATAATGTCGGAAAGATGTTTTTTAATTTTTTCAATTTTTTTGCTATTTTTTTCGGAATTTTCTCACCCGAATCGAGCATGAACGGAATTCGGAAGTAAAATTTTTTTTTTCTCCATCTCGGCCTATCTCATCCCGTTTTGGCAAAAAATAATGTCGGAAAGAGGTTTTTAAATTTTTTCAATTTTTTTTCCTATTTTTTTCGGAATTTTTCTTGCCTCGGTCGAGGTATGAACGGAATTCGGAAGTAAAATTTTTTTTTTCTCTTTCTCGGCCTATCTCATCCCGTTTTGGCAAAAAATAATGTCGGAAAGAGGTTTTTTTATTTTTTCAATTTTTTTACTATTTGTTTCGGAATTTTCTTGGCCGGGTCGAGTAGGAACGGAATTCGGGAGTAAAATTTTTTTCCCTCTTTCTCGGCCTATCTCATTCCCGTTTTGGCAAAAAATAATATCGGAAAGAGGTTTTTCAATTTTTTCAATTTTTTTGATATTTTTTTGGAATTTTCTTGTCTAGGTCGAGTATGAACGGAATTCGGGATTAAATTTTTTTTCACTCTTTTCTCGGTCTATCTCATCCCCGTATTGGCTAAAAATAATATTGGAAGAGGTTTTTCAACTTTTTCAATTTTTTTGCAATTTTCTTGTCTAGGTCGAGTATGAACGGAATTCGAGAGTAAAATTTCTTTCTCTGTTTCTCGGCCTATCTCATCCAGTTTAGGCTAAAAATAAATTCGGAAAGTGGATTTTTAATTTTTTCAATTTTATTGCTATTTTTTTTGGAATTTTCTTGCCTCGGTCAAGTATGAACGGAATTCGGAAGTAAAATTTTTTTTTCTCTTTCTCGGCCTATCACATCCCGCTTTGGCAAAAAACAATGTCGGAAAGAGGTTTTTTTAGTTTTTTCAATTTTTTTTGCTATTTTTTTCGGAATTTTCTTGCCTGGGTCAAGTATGAACGACATTCGGGAGTAAAATTTTTTTCCCACTTTCTCGCCTATCTATCCCGTTTTGGCTAAAAATAATATCAGAAAGAGGTTTTTAAATTTTTTTCAATTTCCCTTGTATTTTTTTGGAATTTTCTTGTCTGGGTCGAGTATGAACGGAATTCGGGAGTAATTTTGTTTCTCTCTTTCTCGGCCTATCTCATCCCGTTTTGGCTAAAAATAATGTCGGAACGAGGTTTTTAAATTTTTTCAATTTTTTTGCTATTTTTTTCGGAATTTTCTTGCCTCGGTCGAGTATAAACGGAATTCGGAAGTAAATTTTTTTTTTTCTCTTTCTCGGCCTATCTCAACTCGTTTTGGCAAAAAATAATGTCGGAAAGAGGTTTTTTTAGTTTTTCAATTATTTTTCTATTTTTTCGGAATTTTCTTGCCTGGGTCAAGTATGAACGACATTCGGGAGTAAAATTTTTTTCCCACTTTCTCGGCCGATCTCATCCCGTTTTGGCTAAAAATAATATCGGAAAGATGTTTTTAAATTTTTTCAATTTTTTTGCTATTTTTTTCGGAATTTTCTTGCCTCGGTCGAGTATGAACGAATTCGGAAGTAAAATTTTTTTTTTCTCTTTCTCGGCCTATCACATCCGTTTTGGCTAAAAATAATGTCGGAAAGAGGTTTTTTTATTTTTTCAAATTTTTTACTATTTGTTTCGGAATTTTCTTGGCCGGGTCGAGTAGGAACGGAATTCGGAGTAAAATTTTTTTCCCTCTTTCTCGGCCTATCTCAACCCGTTTTGTCTAAAAATAATATCGGAAAGAGGTTTTTCAGTTTTTTCAATTTTTTTGCTATTTTTTTGCTATTTTTTTGGATTTTTCTTGTCTAGGTCGAGTATGAACGGAATTCGGCAGTAAAATTTTTTTCTCTATTTCTCGGCCTATCTCATCCCGTTTAGGCTAAAAATAAATTCGGAAAGAGGATTTTTAATTTTTTCAGTTTTTTTGCTATTTTTTCGGAACTTTCTTGCCACGGTCGAGTATGAACGGCTTTCGGGAGTAAAAATTTTTTCTCTATTTCTCGGCCTATCTCATCCAGTTTTGGCTAAAAATAATGTCGGAAAGAGGTTTTTTAATTTTTTCAAATTTTTTGCAATTTTTTTCGGAATTCTCTTGCACGAGTCGAGTATGAACGGAATTCGGAAGTAAAATTTTTTTCTCACTTTCTCGGCCTATCTCATCCCGTTTTGGCTAAAAATAATATCGGAGAGATGTTTTCTAATTTTTTCAATTTTTTTGCTATTTTTTTCAGAATTTTCTCACCCGAGTCGAGTATGGACGGAATTCGGAAGTAAAATTTTTTTTTTTCTCCATCTCGGCCTATCTCATCCCGTTTTCGCAAAAAATAATGTCGGAAAGAGGTTTTTTAATTTTTTCAATTTTTTTGCTATTTTTTTTCGGAATTTTCTCACCGAGTTGAGCATGAACGGAATTCGGAAGTAAAATTTTTTTTTTTCTCCATCTTGGCCTATCTCATCCCGTTTTGGCAAAAAATAATGTCGGAAAGAGGTTTTTAAATTTTTTCAATTTTTTGCTCTTTTTTTCGGAATTTTCTTGCCTCGGTCGAGTATGAACGGAATTCGGAAGTAAAATGTTTTTTTCTCTTTCTCGGCCTATCTCATCCCGTTTTGGCAAAAAATAATGTCGGAAAGAGGTTTTTTTATTTTTTCAATTTTTTTACTATTTGTTTCGGAATTTTCTTGGCCGGGTCGAGTAGGAACGGAATTCGGGAGTAAAATTTTTTTCCCTCTTTCTCGGCCTATCTCATCCCGTTTTGGCAAAAAATATTGTCGGAAAGAGGTTTTTTAATTTTTTCAATTTTTTTGCTATTTTGTTCGGAATTTTCTCACCCGAGTCGAGCATGAACGGAATTCGGAAGTAAAATTTTTTTTTTCTCCATCTTGGCCTATCTCATCCGTTTTGGCAAAAAATAATGTCGGAAAGAGGTTTTTAAATTTTTCAACTTTTTTGCTCTTTTTTTCGGAATTTTCTTGCCTCGGTCGAGTATGAACGGAATTCGGAAGTAAATTTTTTTTTTTTCTCTTTCTCGGCCTATCTCATCCCGTTTTGGCTAAAAATAATGTCGGGAAAGAGGTTTTTTTATTTTTTCAAAATTTTTACTATTTGTTTCGGAATTTTCTTGGCCGGGTCGAGTAGGAACGGAATTCGGGAGTAAAATTTTTTTCCCACTTTCTCGGCCTATCTCAACCCCGTTTTGTCTAAAAATAATATCGGAAAGACGTTTTTCAGTTTTTTCAATTTTTTTGCTATTTTTTTGGAATTTTCTTGTCTAGGTCGAGTATGAACGGAATTCGGCAGTAAAATTTTTTTCTCTGTTTCTTGGCCTATCTCATCCCGTTTAGGCTAAAAATAAATTCGGAAAGAGGATTTTTAATTTTTTCAGTTTTTTTGCTATTTTTTTCGGAACTTTCTTGCCACGGTCGAGTATGAACGGCTTTCGGAGTAAAAATTTTTTTCTCTCTTCTCGGCCTATCTCATTCAGTTTTGGCTAAAAATAATGTCGGAAAGAGGTTTTTTTAATTTTTTCAAATTTTTTGCTATTTTTTTCGGAATTCTCTTGCACGAGTCGAGTATGAACGGAATTCGGAAGTAAAATTTTTTTCTCTCTTTCTCGGCCTATCACATCCCGTTTTGGCTAAAAATAATATCGGAGAGAGGTTTTTTAATTTTTTCAATTTTTTTGCTATTTTTTCGGAATTTTCTCACCCGAGTCGAGTATGAACGGAATTCGGAAGTAATTTTTTTTTTTCCCCATCTCGGCCTATCTCATCCCGTTTTGGTAAAAAATAATGTCAGAAAGAGGTTTTTAAATTTTTTCAATTTTTTTGCTATTTTTTTCGGAATTTTCTTGCCTCGGTCGAGTATGAACGGATATTCGGAAGTAAAAAATTTTTTTTTCTCTTTCTCGGCCTATCTCATCTCGTTTTGGCAAAAAATAATGTCGAAAAGAGGTTTTTTTAGTTTTTTCAATTATTTTTCTATTTTTTTCAGAATTTTCTTGCCTGGGTCAAGTATGAACGACATTCGGGAGTAAAATTTTTTTCCCACTTTCTCGGCCGATCTCATCCCGTTTTGGCTAAAAATAATATCGGAAAGAGGTTTTTAAATTTTTTCAATTTTTTTGCTATTTTTTTCGGAATTTTCTTGCCTCGGTCGAGTATGAACGGAATTCGGAAGTAAATTTTTTTTTTTCGCTTTCTCAGCCTATCTCATCCCGTTTTGGCTAAAAATAATGTCGGAAAGAGGTTTTTTTATTTTTTCAAATTTTTTACTATTTGTTTCGGAATTTTCCTGGCCGGGTCGAGTAGAAACGGAATTCGGGAGTAAAATTTTTTTCCCACTTTCTCGGCCTATCTCAACCCCGTTTTGTCTAAAAATAATATCGGAAAGAGGTTTTTTCAGTTTTTTCAATTTTTTTGCTATTTTTTTGGAATTTTCTTGTCTAGGTCGAGTATGAACGGAATTCGGCAGTAAAATTTTTTTCTCTGTTTCTCGGCCTATCTCATCCCGTTTAGGCTAAAAATAAATTCGGAAAGAGGATTTTTAATTTTTTCAGTTTTTTTGCTATTTTTTTCGGAACTTCTTGCCACGGTCGAGTATGAACGGCTTTCGGGAGTAAAATTTTTTTCTCTCTTTCTCGGCCTATCTCATCCAGTTTTGGCTAAAAAATAATGTCGGAAAGAGGTTTTTTAATTTTTTCAAATTTTTTGCTATTTTTTTCGGAATTCTCTTGCACGAGTCGAGTATGAACGGAATTCGGAAGTAAAATTTTTTTCTCTCTTTCTCGGCCTATCTCTTCCCGTTTTGGCTAAAAATAATATCGGAGAGTTGTTTTTTAATTTTTTCAATTTTTTTGCTATTTTTTTCAGAATTTTCTCACCCGAGTCGAGTATGGACGGAATTCGGAAGTAAAATTTTTTTTTTTCTCCATCTCGGCCTATCTCATCCCGTTTTGGCAAAAAATAATGTCGGAAAGATGTTTTTTTAATTTTTTCAATTTTTTTGCTATTTTTTTCGGAATTTTCTCACCCGAATCGAGCATGAACGGAATTCGGAAGAAAAATTTTTTTTCTCTCCATCTCGGCCTATCTCATCCCGTTTTGGCAAAAAATAATGTCGGAAAGAGGGTTTTAAATTTTTTCAATTTTTTTCCTATTTTTTTCGGAATTTCTTGCCTCGGTCGAGTATGAACGGAATTCGGAAGTAAATTTTTTTTTTCTCTTTCTCGGCCTAT
>JAYJMT010000014.1:143069-177539 GCA_036321655.1 Quercus alba
TTTACTCCCGAATGTCGTTCATACTTGACCCAGGCAAGAAAATTCCGAAAAAAATAGAAAAATAATTGAAAAAACTAAAAAAACCTCTTTCCGACATTATTTTTTGCCAAAACGAGATGAGATAGGCCGAGAAAGAGAAAAAAAAAATTTTACTTCCGAATTCCGTTCATACTCGACCGAGGCAAGAAAATTCCGAAAAAAATAGCAAAAAAATTGAAAAAATTTAAAAACCTCTTTCCGACATTATTTTTAGCCAAAACGGGATGAGGCCGAGAAAGAGTAAAAAAAAATTTTACTTCCGAATTCCGTTCATACTCGACCGAGGCAAGAAAATTCCGAAAAAAATAGCAAAAAAATAGAAAAAATTTAAAAACCTCTTTCCGATATTATTTTTAGCCAAAACGAGATGAGATCGGCCGAGAAAGTGGGAAAAAAATTTTAGTCCCGAATGTCGTTCATACTTTGACCCAGGCAAGAAAATTCCGAAAAAAATAGAAAAATAAGTGAAAAAACTAAAAAAACCACTTTCCGACATTATTTTTTGCCAAAACGAGATGAGATAGGCCGAGAAAAAGAAAAAAAAAAATTTACTTCCGAATTCCGTTCATACTCGACCGAGGCAAGAAAATTCCGAAAAAAATAGCAAAAAAATTGAAAAAATTTAAAAACCTCTTTCTGACATTATTTTTTACCAAAACGGGATGAGATAGGCCGAGATGGAGAAAAAAAAAATTACTTCCGAATTCCGTTCATACTCGACTCGGGTGAGAAAATTCCTAAAAAAATAGCAAAAAAATTGAAAAAATTTAAAAACCTCTCTCCGATATTATTTTTAGCCAAAACGGGATGAGATAGGCCGAGAAAGAGAGAAAAAAATTTTACTTCCAAATTCCGTTCATACTCGACTCGTGCAAGAGAATTCCGAAAAAAATAGCAAAAAATTTTAAAAAATTAAAAAACCTCTTTCCGACATTATTTTTAGCCAAAACGCGATGAGAGAGGCCGAGAAAGAGAGAAAAAATTTTTATTCCCGAAAGCCGTTCATACTCGACCGTGGCAAGAAAATTACGAAAAAAATAGCAAAAGAACTGAAAAAATTAAAAATCCTCTTTCCGAATTTATTTTTAGCCTAAACGGGATGAGATAGGCTGAGAAACAAAGAAAGAAATTTTACTCTCGAATTCCGTTCATACTCGACCTAGACAAGAAAATTCCAAAAAAATAGCAAAAAAATTGAAAAAATTGAAAAACCTCTTTCCGATATTATTTTTAGCCAAAACGGAGATGAGATAGGCCGAGAAAGAGGGAAAAAAATTTTACACCCGAATTCCGTTCATACTCGACCTAGACAAGAAAATTCCAAAGAAATAGCAGAAAAATTGAAAAAATTGAAAAACCTCTTTCCGATATTATTTTTAGCCAAAACGGGGATGAGATAGGCCGAGAAAGAGGGAAAAAAATTTTACTCCCGAATTCCGTTCCTACTCGACCCGGCAAAGAAAATTCCGAAAAAAATAGTAAAAAAATTGAAAAAATAAAAAAACCTCTGTCCGACATTATTTTTTGCCAAAACGGGATGAGATAGGCCGAGATGGAGAAAAAAAAAATTTTACTTTCGAATTCCGTCCATACTCGACTCGGGTGAGAAAATTCTGAAAAAAATAGCAAAAAAATTGAAAAAATTAAAAAACCTCTCTCCGATATTATTTTCAGCCAAAACGGGATGAGATAGGCCAAGAAAGAGAGAAAAAAATTCTACTTCCGAATTCCGTTCATACTCGACTCGTGCAAGAGAATTCCGAAAAAAATAGGAAAAACTTTGAAAAAATTAAAAAACCTCTTTCCGACATTATTTTTAACCAAAATGGGATGAGATAGGCCGAGGAAAGAGAGAAAAAATTTGTACTCCCGAAAGCCGTTCATACTCGACCGTGGAAAGAAAATTCCGAAAAAAATAGCAAAAAAACAGAAAAAATAAAAAATCCTCTTTCCGAATTTATTTTTAGTCTAAACGGGATGAGATAGGCCGAGAAACAGAGAAAAAAATTTTACTCCCGAATTTTGTTCATACCCGACCTAGACAAGAAAATTCCAAAAAAATATCAAAAAAATTGAAAAAATTGAAAAACCTCTTTCCGATATTATTTTTAGCCAAAACGGAGATGAGATAGGCTGAGAAAGAGGGAAAAAAATTTTACTCTCGAATTCCGTTCTTACTCGACCCGGCCAAGAAAATTCCGAAACAAATAGTAAAAAAATTGAAAAATAAAAAAACCTCTTTCCGACATCATTTTTTGCCAAAACGGGATGAGATAGTCCGAGATGGAGAAAAAAAAAATTTACTTCCGAATTCCGTTCATACTAGACCCGGGTGAGAAGAATTCAGAAAAAAATAGAAAAAAAATTGAAAAAATTAAAAAACCTCTCTCCGATATTATTTTTAGCCAAAACGGGATGAGATAGGCCGAGAATGAGAGAAAGAAATTTTACTTCCGAATTCCGTTCATACTCGACTCGTGCAAGAGAATTCCGAAAAAAATAGCAAAAAATTTTAAAAAATTAAAAAACCTCTTTCCGACATTATTTTTAGCCAAAACGGGATGAGACAGGCCGAGAAAGAGAAAAATAATTTTACTTCCGAATTCCGTTCAATCCTGACTCGGGCAAGAAAATTCCGAACAAAATTGCAAGAAAATTGAAAAAAATTAAAAAAACCTCTTTCCGATATTAATTTCAGCCAAAACGGTATGAGATAGGCCGAGAAAGAGAGAAAAAAATTTTACTTCTGAATTCCGTTCATACTCAACCGAGGCAAGAAAATTCCGAAAAAAATAACAAAAAAATTTAAAAAATTTAAAAACCTCTTTCCGACATTATTTTTAGCCAAAACGGGATGAGATAGGCTGAGAAAGAGAAAAAAAAAATTTTACTTCCGAATTCCGTTCATATTTGACACAGGCAAGAAAATCCGAAAAAAATAGCAAAAAAATTGAAAAAATTAAAAAACCTCTTTCCGACATTATTTTTTGCCAAAACGGGATGAGATTGGCCGGGAAAGGGAAAAAAAAATTTTACTCCCGAATTCCGTTCATGCTCGCCCCAGGCAAGAAAATTCAGAAAAAAAATGGCAAAAAAATTGAAAAAACTAAAAAAACCTCTTTCCGACATTATTTTTTGCCAAAACGGGATGAGATAGGCCGAGAAAAAGAAAAAAAAAAATTTTACTTCCGAATTCCGTTCATACTCGACAGAGGCAAGAAAATTCCAAAAAAAATAGCAGTAAAATTGAAAAATTAAAAATCCTCTTTCCAAATTTATTTTTAGCCTAAACGGGATGAGATAGGCCGAGAAACAGAGAAAGAAATTTTACTCTCGAATTCCGTTCATACTCGACCTAGACAAGAAAATTCCAAAAAAATAGCAAAAAAATTGAAAAAGTTGAAAAACCTCTTTCCAATATTATTTTTAGCAAATACGGGGATGAGATAGGCCGAGAAAGAGGGAAAAAAATTTTACTCCCGAATTCCGTTCATACTCGACCTAGACAAGAAAATTCCAAAAAAATATCAAAAAAATTGAAAAAATTGAAAAACCTATTTCCGATATTATTTTTTGCCAAAACGGGGATGAGATAGGCCGAGAAAGAGGGAAAAAAATTTTACTCCCGAATTCCGTTCCTACTCGACCCGGCCAAGAAAATTCCGAAACAAATAGTAAAAAAATTGAAAAAATAAAAAAACCTCTTTCCGACATTATTTTTTGCCAAAACGGGATGAGATAGGCCGAGAAAGAGAAAAAAAAAATTTTACTTCCGAATTCCGTTCATACTCGACCGAGGCAAGAAAATTCCGAAAAAAAGAGCAAAAAAATTGAAAAAATTTAAAACCTCTTTCCGACATTATTTTTTGCCAAAACGGGATGAGATAGGCCGAGAAAAAGAAAAAAAAAAATTTTACTTCCGAATTCCGTTCATACTCGACAGAGGCAAGAAAATTCCAAAAAAATAGCAGTAAAATTGAAAAAATTAAAAATCCTCTTTCCAAATTTATTTTTAGCCTAAACGGGATGAGATAGGCCGAGAAACAGAGAAAGAAATTTTACTCTCGAATTCCGTTCATACTCGACCTAGACAAGAAAATTCCAAAAAATAGCAAAAAAATTGAAAAAGTTGAAAAACCTCTTTCCAATATTATTTTTAGCAAATACGGGGATGAGATAGGCCGAGAAAGAGGGAAAAAAATTTTACTCCCGAATTCCGTTCATACTCGACCTAGACAAGAAAATTCCAAAAAAATATCAAAAAAATTGAAAAAATTGAAAAACCTATTTCCGATATTATTTTTTGCCAAAACGGGGATGAGATAGGGCGAGAAAGAGGGAAAAAAATTTTACTCCCGAATTCCGTTCCTACTCGACCCGGCCAAGAAAATTCCCGAAACAAATAGTAAAAAAATTGAAAAAATAAAAAAACCTCTTTCCGACATTATTTTTTGCCAAAACGGGGATGAGATAGGCCGAGAAAGAGAAAAAAAAATTTTACTTCCGAATTCCGTTCATACTCGACCGAGGCAAGAAAATTCCGAAAAAAAGAGCAAAAAAATTGAAAAAATTTAAAAACCTCTTTCCGACATTATTTTTTGCAAAACGGGATGAGATAGGCCAAGATGGAGAAAAAAAAAATTTTACTTCCGAATTCCGTTCATGCTCGACTCGGGTGAGAAAATTCCGAAAAAAATAGCAAAAAAATTAAAAAACCTCTTTCCGACATTATTTTTTGCCAAAACGGGATGAGATAGGCCGAGATGGAGAAAAAAAAAATTTTACTTCCGAATTCTGTCCATACTCGACTCAAGTGAGAAAATTCTGAAAAAAATATCAAAAAAATTGAAAAAATTAAAAAACATCTCTCCGATATTATTTTTAGCCAAACGGGATGAGATAGGCGAGAAAGAGAGAAAAAAAAAATTTTACTTCCGAATTCCGTTCATACTCGACTCGTGCAAGAGAATTCCGAAAAAAATAGCAAAAAATTTGAAAAAATTAAAAAACCTCATTCCGACATTATTTTTAGCCAAAACTGGATGAGATAGGCCGAGAAAGAGAGAAAAAATTTTTACTCCCGAAAGCCGTTCATACTCGACCGTGGCAAGAAAGTTCCGAAAAAAATAGTAAAAAAACTGAAAAAATTAAAAATCCTCCTTCCGAATTTATTTTTAGCCTAAACGGGATGAGATAGGCCGAGAAACAGAGAAAAAAATTTTACTGCCGAATTCCGGTCATACTCGACCTAGACAAGAAAATTCCAAAAAAATAGCAAAAAAAATTGAAAAAACTGAAAAACCTCTTTCCGATATTATTTTTAGACAAAACGGGGATGAGATAGGCCGAGAAAGAGGGAAAAAAAATTTTACTTCCGAATTCCGTTCATACTCGACCGAGGCAAGAAAATTCCGAAAAAAAGAGCAAAAAAATTGAAAAAATTTAAAAACCTCTTTCCGACATTATTTTTTGCCAAAACGGGATAAGATAGGCCAAGATGGAGAAAAAAAAAATTTTACTTCCGAATTCCGTTCATGCTCGACTCGGGTGAGAAAATTCCGAAAAAATAGCAAAAAAATTGAAAAAATTAAAAACCTCTTTCCGACATTATTTTTTGCCAAAACGGGGATGAGATAGGCCGAGAGAAGAGGGAAAAAAATTTTACTCCCGAATTCCGTTCCTACTCGACCCCGGCCAAGAAAATTCCGAAACAAATAGTAAAAAAATTGAAAAAATAAAAAAACCTCTTTCCGACATTATTTTTTGCCAAAACGGGATGAGATAGGCCGAGAAAGAGAAAAAAAAATTTTACTTCCGAATTCCGTTCATACTCGACCGAGACAAGAAAATTCCGAAAAAAATTGCAAAAAAATTGAAAAAATTTAAAAACCTCTTTCCGACATTATTTTTTGCCAAAACTGGATGAGATAGGCCGAGATGGAGAAAAAAAAAATTTTACTTCCGAATTCCGTTCATGCTCGATTCGGGTGAGAAATTCCGAAAAAAATAGCAAAAAAATTGAAAAAATTAAAAAACCTCTTTCCGACATTATTTTTTGCCTAAACGGGAAGAGATAGGCCGAGATGGAGAAAAAAAAAATTTTACTTCCGAATTCCGTCCATACTCGACTTGGGTGAGAAAATTCTGAAAAAAATAGCAAAAAAATTGAAAAAATTAAAAAACATCTCTCTGATATTATTTTTAGCCAAAACGGGAGAGAGTAGGCCGAGAAAGAGAGAAAAAAATTTTACTTCCGAATTCCGTTCATACTCGACTCGTGCAAGAGAATTCCGAAAAAAATAGCAAAAAATTTGAAAAAATTAAAAAACCTCTTTCCGACATTATTTTTAGCCAAAACTGGATGAGATAGGCCAAGAAAGAGAGAAAAAAATTTTACTCCCGAAAGCCGTTCATACTCGACCGTGGCAAGAAAGTTCCGAAGAAAATAGCAAAAAAACTGAAAAAATTAAAAATCCTCTTTCCGAATTTATTTTTTGCCTAAACGGGATGAGATAGGCCGAGAAACAGAAAAAAAAATTTTACTGCCGAATTCCGTTCATACTCGACCTAGACAAGAAAATTCCAAAAAAATAGCAAAAAAATGAAAAAACTGAAAAACCTCTTTCCGATATTATTTTTAGACAAAACGGGGTTGAGATAGGCGAGAAAGTGGGAAAAAAATTTTACTCCCGAATTCCGTTCCTACTCGACCTGGCCAAGAAAATTCCGAAACAAATAGTAAAAAATTTGAAAAAATAAAAAAACCTCTTTCCGACATTATTTTTAGCCAAAACGGGATGAGATAGGCCGAAAAAGAGAAAAAAAAATTTTACTTCCGAATTCCGTTCATACTCGACCGAGGCAAGAAAATTCCGAAAAAAAGAGCAAAATAATTGAAAAAATTAAAAAACCTCTTTCCGACATTATTTTTTGCCAAAACGGGATGAGATAGGCCAAGATGGAGAAAAAAAAAATTTTACTTCCGAATTCCGTTCATGCTCGACTCGGGTGAGAAAATTCCGAAAAAAATAGCAAAAAATTGAAAAAATTAAAAAACCTCTTTCCGACATTATTTTTTGCAAAACGGGGATGAGATAGGCCGAGAAAGAGGGAAAAAAATTTTACTCCCGAATTCCGTTCCTACTCGACCCGGCCAAGAAAATTCCGAAACAAATAGTAAAAAAATTGAAAAAATAAAAAAACCTCTTTCTGACATTATTTTTTGCCAAAACGGGATGAGATAGGCCGAGAAAGAGAAAAAAAAAATTTTACTTCCGAATTCCGTTCATACTCGACCGAGGCAAGAAAATTCCGAAAAAAAGAGCAAAAAAATTGAAAAAACTTAAAAACCTCTTTCCGACATTATTTTTTGCCAAAATGGGATGAGATAGGCAAGATGGAGAAAAAAAAATTTTACTTCCGAATTCCGTTCATGCTCAACTCGGGTGAGAAAATTCTGAAAAAAATAGCAAAAAAATTGAAAAAATTAAAAAACATCTCTCCGATATTATTTTTAGCCAAAACGGGAAGAGATAGGCCGAGAAAGAGAGAAAAAAATTTTTCTTCCGAATTCCGTTCATACTCGACTTGTGCAAGAGAATTCCGAGTAAAATAGCAAAAATTTGAAAAAATTAAAAAACCTCTTTCCGACATTATTTTTAGCCAAAACTGGATGAGATAGGGCGAGAAAGAGAGAAAAATTTTTACTCCCGAAAGCCGTTCATACTCGACCGTGGCAAGAAGAAAGTTCCGAAAAAAATAGCAAAAAAACTGAAAAAAATTAAAAATCCTCTTTCCGAATATATTTTTAGCCTAAACGGGATGAGATAGGCCGACAAACGGAGAAAAAAATTTTACTGCCGAATTCCGTTCATACTCGACCTAGACAAGAAAATTCCAAAAAAATAGCAAAAAAATTGAAAAAACTGAAAAACCTCTTTCCGATATTATTTTTAGACAAAACGGGGTTGAGATAGGCCGAGAAAGTGGGAAAAAAATTTTACTCCCGAATTCCGTTCCTACTCGACCCGGCCAAGAAAATTCCGAAACAAATAGTAAAAAAATTGAAAAAAATAAAAAAACCTCTTTCCGACATTATTTTTTGCCAAAACGGGATGAGATAGGCCGGAGAAAGAGAAAAAAAAATTTTACTTCCGAATTCCGTTCATACTCGACCGAGGGCAAGAAAATTCCGAAAAACAGAGCAAAAAAATTGAAAAAATTTAAAAACCTCTTTCCGACATTATTTTTTGCCAAAACGGGATGAGATAGGCCAAGATGGAGAAAAAAAAAATTTTACTTCCGAATTCCGTTCATGCTCGACTCGGGTGAGAAAATTCCGAAAAAAATAGCAAAAAAATTAAAAAACCTCTTTCCGACATTATTTTTTGCCAAAACGGGATGAGATAGGCCGAGATGGAGAAAAAAAAAATTTTACTTCCCTCGACTCAAGTGAGAAAATTCTGAAAAAAATATCAAAAAAATTGAAAAAATTAAAAAACATCTCTCCGATATTATTTTTAGCCAAAACGGGATGAGATAGGCCGAGAAAGAGAGAAAAAAAAATTTTACTTCCGAATTCCGTTCATACTCGACTCGTGCAAGAGAATTCCGAAAAAAATAGCAAAAAAATTTGAAAAAATTAAAAAACCTCATTCCGACATTATTTTTAGCCAAAACTGGATGAGATAGGCCGAGAAAGAGAGAAAAAATTTTTACTCCCGAAAGCCGTTCATACTCGACCGTGGCAAGAAAGTTCCGAAAAAAATAGTAAAAAAACTGAAAAAATTAAAAATCCTCCTTCCGAATTTATTTTTAGCCTAAACGGGATGAGATAGGCCGAGAAACAGAGAAAAAAATTTTACTGCCGAATTCCGGTCATACTCGACCTAGACAAGAAAATTCCAAAAAAATAGCAAAAAAATTGAAAAAACTGAAAAACCTCTTTCCGATATTATTTTTAGACAAAACGGGGATGAGATAGGCCGAGAAAGAGGGAAAAAAAATTTTACTTCCGAATTCCGTTCATACTCGACCGAGGCAAGAAAATTCCGAAAAAAAGAGCAAAAAAATTGAAAAAATTTAAAAACCTCTTTCCGACATTATTTTTTGCCAAAACGGGATAAGATAGGCCAAGATGGAGAAAAAAAAAAATTTTACTTCCGAATTCCGTTCATGCTCGACTCGGGTGAGAAAATTCCGAAAAAAATAGCAAAAAAATTGAAAAAATTAAAAAACCTCTTTCCGACATTATTTTTTGCCAAAACGGGGATGAGATAGGCCGAGAAAGAGGGAAAAAAATTTTACTCCCGAATTCCGTTCCTACTCGACCCGGCCAAGAAAATTCCGAAACAAATAGTAAAAAAAATTGAAAAAATAAAAAAACCTCTTTCCGACATTATTTTTTGCCAAAACGGGATGAGATAGGCCGAGAAAGAGAAAAAAAAATTTTACTTCCGAATTCCGTTCATACTCGACCGAGGCAAGAAAATTCCGAAAAAAATTGCAAAAAAATTGAAAAAATTTAAAAACCTCTTTTCGACATTATTTTTTGCCAAAACTGGATGAGATAGGCCGAGATGGAGAAAAAAAAAATTTTACTTCCGAATTCCGTTCATGCTCGATTCGGGTGAGAAAATTCCGAAAAAAATAGCAAAAAAATTGAAAAAATTAAAAAACCTCTTTCCGACATTATTTTTTGCCTAAACGGGATGAGATAGGCCGAGATGGAGAAAAAAAAAATTTTACTTCCGAATTCCGTCCATACTCGACTCGGGTGAGAAAATTCTGAAAAAAATAGCAAAAAAATTGAAAAAATTAAAAAACATCTCTCTGATATTATTTTTAGCCAAAACGGGAAGAGATAGGCCGAGAAAGAGAGAAAAAAATTTTACTTCCGAATTCCGTTCATACTCGACTCGTGCAAGAGAATTCCGAAAAAAATAGCAAAAAATTTGAAAAAATTAAAAAACCTCTTTCCGACATTATTTTTAGCCAAAACTGGATGAGATAGGCCAAGAAAGAGAGAAAAAAATTTTACTCCCGAAAGCCGTTCATACTCGACCGTGGCAAGAAAGTTCCGAAGAAAATAGCAAAAAAACTGAAAAAATTAAAAATCCTCTTTCCGAATTTATTTTTTGCCTAAACGGGATGAGATAGGCCGAGAAACAGAAAAAAAAATTTTACTGCCGAATTCCGTTCATACTCGACCTAGACAAGAAAATTCCAAAAAAATAGCAAAAAAAATGAAAAAACTGAAAAACCTCTTTCCGATATTATTTTTAGACAAAACGGGGTTGAGATAGGCCGAGAAAGTGGGAAAAAAATTTTACTCCCGAATTCCGTTCCTACTCGACCTGGCCAAGAAAATTCCGAAACAAATAGTAAAAAATTTGAAAAAATAAAAAAACCTCTTTCCGACATTATTTTTAGCCAAAACGGGATGAGATAGGCCGAAAAAGAGAAAAAAAAAATTTTACTTCCGAATTCCGTTCATACTCGACCGAGGCAAGAAAATTCCGAAAAAAAGAGCAAAATAATTGAAAAAATTAAAAAACCTCTTTCCGACATTATTTTTTGCCAAAACGGGATGAGATAGGCCAAGATGGAGAAAAAAAAAATTTTACTTCCGAATTCCGTTCATGCTCGACTCGGGTGAGAAAATTCCGAAAACAATAGCAAAAAAATTGAAAAAATTAAAAAACCTCTTTCCGACATTATTTTTTTGCCAAAACGGGGATGAGATAGGCCGAGAAAGAGGGAAAAAAATTTTACTCCCGAATTCCGTTCCTACTCGACCCGGCCAAGAAAATTCCGAAACAAATAGTAAAAAAATTGAAAAAATAAAAAAACCTCTTTCTGACATTATTTTTTGCCAAAACGGGATGAGATAGGCCGAGAAAGAGAAAAAAAAAATTTACTTCCGAATTCCGTTCATACTCGACCGAGGCAAGAAAATTCCGAAAAAAAAGAGCAAAAAAATTGAAAAAACTTAAAAACCTCTTTCCGACATTATTTTTTGCCAAAATGGGATGAGATAGGCCAAGATGGAGAAAAAAAAATTTTACTTCCGAATTCCGTTCATGCTCAACTCGGGTGAGAAAATTCTGAAAAAAATAGCAAAAAAATTGAAAAAATTAAAAAACATCTCTCCGATATTATTTTTAGCCAAAACGGGAAGAGATAGGCCGAGAAAGAGAGAAAAAAATTTTTCTTCCGAATTCCGTTCATACTCGACTTGTGCAAGAGAATTCCGAGTAAAATAGCAAAAAATTTGAAAAAATTAAAAACCTCTTTCCGACATTATTTTTAGCCAAAACTGGATGAGATAGGGCGAGAAAGAGAGAAAAAATTTTTACTCCCGAAAGCCGTTCATACTCGACCGTGGCAAGAAGAAAGTTCCGAAAAAAATAGCAAAAAAACTGAAAAAATTAAAATCCTCTTTCCGAATATATTTTTAGCCTAAACGGGATGAGATAGGCCGACAAACGGAGAAAAAAATTTTACTGCCGAATTCCGTTCATACTCGACCTAGACAAGAAAATTCCAAAAAAATAGCAAAAAAATTGAAAAAACTGAAAAACCTCTTTCCGATATTATTTTTAGACAAAACGGGGTTGAGATAGGCCGAGAAAGTGGGAAAAAAATTTTACTCCCGAATTCCGTTCCTACTCGACCCGGCCAAGAAAATTCCGAAACAAATAGTAAAAAAATTGAAAAAATAAAAAAACCTCTTTCCGACATTATTTTTTGCCAAAACGGGATGAGATAGGCCGAGAAAGAGAAAAAAAAATTTTACTTCCGAATTCCGTTCATACTCGACCGAGGCAAGAAAATTCCGAAAAACAGAGCAAAAAAATTGAAAAAATTTAAAAACCTCTTTCCGACATTATTTTTTGCCAAAACGGGATGAGATAGGCCAAGATGGAGAAAAAAAAAATTTTACTTCCGAATTCCGTTCATGCTCGACTCGGGTGAGAAAATTCCGAAAAAAAATAGCAAAAAAATTAAAAAACCTCTTTCCGACATTATTTTTTGCCAAAACGGGATGAGATAGGCCGAGATGGAGAAAAAAAAAATTTTACTTCCGAATTCTGTCCATACTCGACTCAAGTGAGAAAATTCTGAAAAAAATATCAAAAAAATTGAAAAAAATTAAAAAACATCTCTCCGATATTATTTTTAGCCAAAACGGGATGAGATAGGCCGAGAAAGAGAGAAAAAAAAATTTTACTTCCGAATTCCGTTCATACTCGACTCGTGCAAGAGAATTCCGAAAAAAATAGCAAAAAATTTGAAAAAAATTAAAAAACCTCATTCCGACATTATTTTTAGCCAAAACTGGATGAGATAGGCCGAGAAAGAGAGAAAAAATTTTTACTCCCGAAAGCCGTTCATACTCGACCGTGGCAAGAAAGTTCCGAAAAAAATAGTAAAAAAACTGAAAAAATTAAAAATCCTCCTTCCGAATTTATTTTTAGCCTAAACGGGATGAGATAGGCCGAGAAACAGAGAAAAAAATTTTACTGCCGAATTCCGGTCATACTCGACCTAGACAAGAAAATTCCAAAAAAATAGCAAAAAAATTGAAAAAACTGAAAAACCTCTTTCCGATATTATTTTTAGACAAAACGGGGATGAGATAGGCCGAGAAAGAGGGAAAAAAAATTTTACTTCCGAATTCCGTTCATACTCGACCGAGGCAAGAAAATTCCGAAAAAAAGAGCAAAAAAATTGAAAAAATTTAAAAACCTCTTTCCGACATTATTTTTTGCCAAAACGGGATAAGATAGGCCAAGATGGAGAAAAAAAAAATTTTACTTCCGAATTCCGTTCATGCTCGACTCGGGTGAGAAAATTCCGAAAAAAATAGCAAAAAAATTGAAAAAATTAAAAAACCTCTTTCCGACATTATTTTTTGCCAAAACGGGGATGAGATAGGCCGAGAAAGAGGGAAAAAAATTTTACTCCCGAATTCCGTTCCTACTCGACCCGGCCAAGAAAATTCCGAAACAAATAGTAAAAAAATTGAAAAAATAAAAAAACCTCTTTCCGACATTATTTTTTGCCAAAACGGGATGAGATAGGCCGAGAAAGAGAAAAAAAAATTTTACTTCCGAATTCCGTTCATACTCGACCGAGGCAAGAAAATTCCGAAAAAAATTGCAAAAAAATTGAAAAAATTTAAAAACCTCTTTCCGACATTATTTTTTGCCAAAACTGGATGAGATAGGCTGAGATGGAGAAAAAAAAAATTTTACTTCCGAATTCCGTTCATGCTCGATTCGGGTGAGAAAATTCCGAAAAAAATAGCAAAAAAATTGAAAAAATTAAAAAACCTCTTTCCGACATTATTTTTTGCCTAAACGGGATGAGATAGGCCGAGATGGAGAAAAAAAAAAATTTTACTCCGAATTCCGTCCATACTCGACTCGGGTGAGAAAATTCTGAAAAAAATAGCAAAAAAATTGAAAAAATTAAAAACATCTCTCTGATATTATTTTTAGCCAAAACGGGAAGAGATAGGCCGAGAAAGAGAGAAAAAAATTTTACTTCCGAATTCCGTTCATACTCGACTCGTGCAAGAGAATTCCGAAAAAAAATAGCAAAAAATTTGAAAAAATTAAAAAACCTCTTTCCGACATTATTTTTAGCCAAAACTGGATGAGATAGGCCCAAGAAAGAGAGAAAAAAATTTTACTCCGAAAGCCGTTCATACTCGACCATGGCAAGAAAGTTCCGAAGAAAATAGCAAAAAAACTGAAAAAATTAAAAATCCTCTTTCCGAATTTATTTTTTGCCTAAACGGGATGAGATAGGCCGAGAAACAGAAAAAAAAATTTTAATGCCGAATTCCGTTCATACTCGACCTAGACAAGAAAATTCCAAAAAAATAGCAAAAAAAATGAAAAAACTGAAAAACCTCTTTCCGATATTATTTTTAGACAAAACGGGGTTGAGATAGGCCGAGAAAGTGGGAAAAAAATTTTACTCCCGAATTCCGTTCCTACTCGACCTGGCCAAGAAAATTCCGAAACAAATAGTAAAAAATTTGAAAAAATAAAAAAACCTCTTTCCGACATTATTTTTAGCCAAAACGGGATGACATAGGCCGAAAAAGAGAAAAAAAAATTTTACTTCCGAATTCCGTTCATACTCGACCGAGGCAAGAAAATTCCGAAAAAAAGAGCAAAATAATTGAAAAAATTAAAAAACCGCTTTCCGACATTATTTTTTGCCAAAACGGGATGAGATAGGCCAAGATGGAGAAAAAAAAAATTTACTTCCGAATTCCGTTCATGCTCGACTCGGGTGAGAAAATTCCGAAAAAAATAGCAAAAAAATTGAAAAAATTAAAAAACCTCTTTCCGACATTATTTTTTGCCAAAACGGGGATGAGATAGGCCGAGAAAGAGGGAAAAAAATTTTACTCCCGAATTCCGTTCCTACTCGACCCGGCCAAGAAATTCCGAAACAAATAGTAAAAAAATTGAAAAAATAAAAAAACCTCTTTCTGACATTATTTTTTGCCAAAACGGGATGAGATAGGCCGAGAAAGAGAAAAAAAAAATTTTACTTCCGAATTCCGTTCATACTCGACCGAGGCAAGAAAATTCCGAAAAAAAGAGCAAAAAAATTGAAAAAACTTAAAAACCTCTTTCCGACATTATTTTTTGCCAAAATGGGATGAGATAGGCCAAGATGGAGAAAAAAAAAATTTTACTTCCGAATTCCGTTCATGCTCAACTCGGGTGAGAAAATTCTGAAAAAAATAGCAAAAAAATTGAAAAAATTAAAAAACATCTCTCCGATATTATTTTTAGCCAAAACGGGAAGAGATAGGCCGAGAAAGAGAGAAAAAAATTTTTCTTCCGAATTCCGTTCATACTCGACTTGTGCAAGAGAATTCCGAGTAAAATAGCAAAAAATTTGAAAAAATTAAAAAACCTCTTTCCGACATTATTTTTAGCCAAAACTGGATGAGATAGGGCGAGAAAGAGAGAAAAAATTTTTACTCCCGAAAGCCGTTCATACTCGACCGTGGCAAGAAGAAAGTTCCGAAAAAAATAGCAAAAAAACTGAAAAAATTAAAAATCCTCTTTCCGAATATATTTTTAGCCTAAAACGGAGAAAAAAATTTTACTGCCGAATTCCGTTCATACTCGACCTAGACAAGAAAATTCCAAAAAAATAGCAAAAAAAATTGAAAAAAACTGAAAAACCTCTTTCCGATATTATTTTTAGACAAAACGGGGTTGAGATAGGCCGAGAAAGTGGGAAAAAAATTTTACTCCCGAATTCCGTTCCTACTCGACCGCGCCAAGAAAATTCCGAAACAAATAGTAAAAATTTTGAAAAAATAAAAAAAACCTCTTTCCGACATTATTTTTAGCCAAAACGGGATGAGATAGACCGATAAAGAGAAAAAAAAAAATTTTACTTCCGAATTCCGTTCATACTCGACCGAGGCAAGAAAATTCCGAAAAAAAGAGCAAAAAAATTGAAAAAATTTAAAAACCTCTTTCCGACATTATTTTTTGCCAAAACGGGATGAGATAGGCCAAGATGGAGAAAAAAAAAATTTTACTTCCGAATTCCGTTCATGCTCGACTCGGGTGAGAAAATTCCGAAAAAAATAGCAAAAAAATTGAAAAAATTAAAAAACCTCTTTCCGACATTATTTTTTGCCAAAACGGGGATGAGATAGGCCGAGAAAGAGGGAAAAAAATTTTACACCCGAATTCCGTTCCTACTCGACCCGGCCAAGAAAATTCCGAAACAAATAGTAAAAAAATTGAAAAAATAAAAAAACCTCTTTCCGACATTATTTTTTGCCAAAACGGGATGAGATAGGCCGAGAAAGAGAAAAAAAAAAATTTACTTCCGAATTCCGTTCATACTCGACCGAGGCAAGAAAATTCCGAAAAAAAAGAGCAAGAAAATTGAAAAAATTAAAAAACCTCTTTCCGACATTATTTTTTGCCAAAACGGGATGAGATAGGCCCAAGATGGAGAAAAAAAAAATTTTACTTCCGAATTCCGTTCATGCTCAACTCGGGTGAGAAAATTCCGAAAAAAATAGCCAAAAAATTGAAAAATTAAAAAACCTCTTTCCGACATTATTTTTTGCCAAAACGGGATGAGATAGGCCGAGATGGAGAAAAAAAAAATTTTTACTTCCGAATTCCGTCCATACTCGACTCGGGTGATAAAATTCTGAAAAAAATAGCAAAACAATTGAAAAAATTAGAAAACATCTCTCCGATATTATTTTAGCCAAAACGGGATGAGATAGGCCGAGAAAGAGAGAAAAAAATTTTACTTCCGAATTCCGTTCATGCTCAACTCGGGGTGAGAAAATTTTGAAAAAAATAGCCAAAAAATTGAAAAAATTAAAAAACCTCTTTCCGACATTATTTTTTGCCAAAACGGGATGAGATAGGGCCGAGATGGAGAAAAAAAAAAATTTTTACTTCCGAATTCCGTCCATACTCGACTCGGGGTGAGAAAATTCTGAAAAAAATAGCAAAAAAATTGAAAAAATTAGAAAACATCTCTCCGATATTATTTTTAGCCAAAACGGGATGAGATAGGCCGAGAAAGAGAGAAAAAAAATTTTACTGCCGAATTCCGTTCATACTCGACTCGTGCAAGAGAATTCCGAAAAAAATAGCAAAAAATTTGAAAAAAATTAAAAAACCTCTTTCCGACATTATTTTTAGCCAAAACTGGATGAGATAGGCAGAGAAAGAGAGAAAAAATTTTTACTCCCGAAAGCCGTTCATACTCGACCGTGGCAAGAAAGTTCCGAAAAAAATAGCAAAAAAACTGAAAAAATTAAAAATCCTCTTTCCGAATTTATTTTTAGCCTAAACGGGATGAGATAGGCCGACAAACAGAGAAAAAAATTTTACTGCCGAATTCCGTTCATACTCGACCTAGACAAGAAAATTCCAAAAAAATAGCAAAAAAATTGAAAAAACTGAAAAACCTCTTTCCGATATTATTTTTAGACAAAACGGGGTTGAGATAGGCCGAGAAAGTGGGAAAAAAATTTTACTCCCGAATTCCGTTCCTACTCGACCCGGCCAAGAAAATTCCGAAACAAATAGTAAAAAATTTGAAAAAATAAAAAAACCTCTTTCCGACATTATTTTTAGCCAAAACGGGATGAGATAGGCCGAGAGAAGAGAAAAAAAAAAAATTTTACTTCCGAATTCCGTTCATACTCGACCGAGGCAAGAAAATTCCGAAAAAAAAGAGCAAAAAAATTGAAAAAATTTAAAAACCTCTTTCCGACATTATTTTTTGCCAAAACGGGATGAGATAGGCCAAGATGGAGAAAAAAAAAATTTTACTTCCGAATTCCGTTCATGCTCGACTCGGGTGAGAAAATTCCGAAAAAAATAGCAAAAAAATTGAAAAAATTAAAAAACCTCTTTCCGACATTATTTTTTGCCAAAACGGGGATGAGATAGGCCGAGAAAGAGGGAAAAAAATTTTACTCCCGAATTCCGTTCCTACTCGACCCGGCCAAGAAAATTCCGAAACAAATAGTAAAAAAATTGAAAAAATAAAAAAACCTCTTTCCGACATTATTTTTTGCCAAAACGGGATGAGATAGGCCGAGAAAGAGAGAAAAAAAAAAATTTTACTTCCGAATTCCGTTCATACTCGACCGAGGCAAGAAAATTCCGAAAAAAAGAGCAAAAAAATTGAAAAAATTTAAAAACCTCTTTCCGACATTATTTTTTGCCAAAACGGGATGAGATAGGCCAAGATGGAGAAAAAAAAAATTTTACTTCGAATTCCGTTCATGCTCGACTCGGGTGAGAAAATTCCGAAAAAAATAGCAAAAAAATTGAAAAAATTAAAAAACCTCTTTCCGACATTATTTTTTGCCAAAACGGGGATGAGGATAGGCCGAGAAAGAGGGAAAAAAATTTTACACCCGAATTCCGTTCCTACTCGACCCGGCCAAGAAAATTCCGAAACAAATAGTAAAAAAATTGAAAAAATAAAAAAACCTCTTTCCGACATTATTTTTTGCCAAAACGGGATTAGATAGGCCGAGAAAGAGAAAAAAAAAAATTTACTTCGAATTCCGTTCATACTCGACCGAGGCAAGAAAATTCCGAAAAAAAAGAGCAAGAAAATTGAAAAAATTAAAAAACCTCTTTCCGACATTATTTTTTGCCAAAACGGGATGAGATAGGCCAAGATGGAGAAAAAAAAAAATTTTACTTCCGAATTCCGTTCATGCTCAACTCGGGTGAGAAAAATTCCGAAAAAAATAGCCAAAAAATTGAAAAAATTAAAAAACCTCTTTCCGACATTATTTTTTGCCAAAACGGGATGAGATAGGCCGAGATGGAGAAAAAAAAAATTTTTACTTCCGAATTCCGTCCATACTCGACTCGGGTGATAAAATTCTGAAAAAAATAGCAAAAAAATTGAAAAAAATTAGAAAACATCTCTCCGATATTATTTTTAGCCAAAACGGGATGAGATAGGCCGAGAAGAGAGAAAAAAATTTTACTTCCGAATTCCGTTCATGCTCAACTCGGGTGAGAAAATTTTGAAAAAAATAGCCAAAAAATTGAAAAAATTAAAAAACCTCTTTCCGACATTATTTTTTGCCAAAACGGGATGAGATAGGCCGAGATGGAGAAAAAAAAAAATTTTTACTTCCGAATTCCGTCCATACTCGACTCGGGTGAGAAAATTCTGAAAAAAATAGCAAAAAAATTGAAAAAATTAGAAAACATCTCTCCGATATTATTTTTAGCCAAAACGGGATGAGATAGGCCGAGAAAGAGAGAAAAAAATTTTATTGCCGAATTCCGTTCATACTCGACTCGTGCAAGAGAATTCCGAAAAAAATAGCAAAAAATTTGAAAAAATTAAAAAACCTCTTTCCGACATTATTTTTAGCCAAAACTGGATGAGATAGGCAGAGAAAGAGAGAAAAAATTTTTACTCCCGAAAGCCGTTCATACTCGACCGTGGCAAGAAAGTTCCGAAAAAAATAGCAAAAAAACTGAAAAAATTAAAAATCCTCTTTCCGAATTTATTTTTAGCCTAAACGGGATGAGATAGGCCGACAAACAGAGAAAAAAATTTTACTGCCGAATTCCGTTCATACTCGACCTAGACAAGAAAATTCCAAAAAAATAGCAAAAAAATTGAAAAAACTGAAAAACCTCTTTCCGATATTATTTTTAGACAAAACGGGGTTGAGATAGGCCGAGGAAAGTGGGAAAAAAATTTTACTCCCGAATTCCGTTCCTACTCGACCCGGCCAAGAAAATTCCGAAACAAATAGTAAAAAATTTGAAAAAATAAAAAAACCTCTTTCCGACATTATTTTTAGCCAAAACGGGATGAGATAGGCCGAGAAAGAGAAAAAAAAAAAATTTTACTTCCGAATTCCGTTCATACTCGACCGAGGCAAGAAAATTCCGAAAAAAAGAGCAAAAAAATTGAAAAAATTTAAAAACCTCTTTCCGACATTATTTTTTGCCAAAACGGGATGAGATAGGCCAAGATGGAGAAAAAAAAAATTTTACTTCCGAATTCCGTTCATGCTCGACTCGGGTGAGAAAATTCCGAAAAAAATAGCAAAAAAATTGAAAAAATTAAAAAACCTCTTTCCGACATTATTTTTTGCCAAAACGGGGATGAGATAGGCCGAGAAAGAGGGAAAAAAATTTTACTCCCGAATTCGTTCCTACTCGACCCGGCCAAGAAAATTCCGAAACAAATAGTAAAAAAATTGAAAAAATAAAAAAACCTCTTTCCGACATTATTTTTTGCCAAAACGGGATGAGATAGGCCGAGAAAGAGAAAAAAAAAAATTTTACTTCCGAATTCCGTTCATACTCGACCGAGGCAAGAAAATTCCGAAAAAAAGAGCAAAAAAAATTGAAAAAATTTAAACACCTCTTTCCGACATTATTTTTTGCCAAAACGGGATGAGATAGGCCAAGATGGAGAAAAAAAAAATTTTACTTCCGAATTCCGTTCATGCTCAACTCGGGTGAGAAAATTCTGAAAAAAATAGCAAAAAAATTGAAAAAATTAAAAAACATCTCTCCGATATTATTTTTAGCCAAAACGGGAAGAGATAGGCCGAGGAAAGAGAGAGAAAAAATTTTACTTCCGAATTCCGTTCATACTCGACTCGTGCAAGAGAATTCCGAAAAAAATAGCAAAAAATTTGAAAAAATTAAAAAACCTCTTTCCGACATTATTTTTAGCCAAAACTGGATGAGATAGGCCGAGAAAGAGAGAAAAAATTTTTACTCCCGAAAGTCGTTCATACTCGACCGTGCAAGAAAGTTCCGAAAAAAATAGCAAAAAAACTGAAAAAATTAAAAATCCTCTTTCCGAATTTATTTTTATCCTAAACGGGAGGAGATAGGCCGAGAAACAGAGAAAAAAAATTTTACTGCCGAATTCCGTTCATACTCGACCTAGACAAGAAAATTCCAAAAAAATAGCAAAAAAAATTGAAAAAACTGAAAAACCTCTTTCCGATATTATTTTTAGACAAAACGGGGTTGAGATAGGCCGAGAAAGTGGGGAAAAAAATTTTACTCCCGAATTCCGTTCCTACTCGACCCGGCCAGGAAAATTCCGAAACAAATAGTAAAAAATTTGAAAAAATAAAAAAACCTCTTTCCGACATTATTTTTAGCCAAAACAGGATGAGATAGGCCGAGAAAGCGAAAAAAAAAAATTTTACTTCCGAATTCCGTTCATACTCGACCGAGGCAAGAAAATTCCGAAAAAAATAGCAAAAAAATTGAAAAAATTTAAAAACCTCTTTCCGATATTATTTTTAGCCAAAACGGGATGAGATCGGCCGAGAAAGTGGGGAAAAAAATTTTACTTCCGAATGTCGTTCATACTTGACCCAGGCAAGAAAATTCCGAAAAAAATAGAAAAATATTGAAAAAACTAAAAAAACCTCTTTTCGACATTATTTTTTGCCAAAACGAGATGAGATAGGCCGGAGAAAGAGAAAAAAAAAAATTTTACTTCCGAATTCCGTTCATACTCGACCGAGGCAAGAAAATTCCGAAAAAAAATAGCAAAAAAATTGAAAAAATTTAAAAACCTCTTTCGGACATTATTTTTTACCAAAACGGGATGAGATAGGCCGAGATGGGGGAAAAAAAAAAATTACTTCCGAATTCCGTTCATACTCGACTCGGGTGAGAAAATTCCGAAAAAAATAGCAAAAAAATTGAAAAATTAAAAAACCTCTCTCCGATATTATTTTTAGCCAAAACGGGATGTGATAGGCCGAGAAAGAGAGAAAAAAATTTTACTTCCGAATTCCGTTCATACTCGACTCGTGCAAGAGAATTCCGAAAAAAATAGCAAAAAATTTGAAAAAATTAAAAAACCTCTTTCGGACATTATTTTTAGCCAAAACTGGATGAGATAGGCCGAGAAAGAGAGAAAAAATTTTTACTCCCGAAAGTCGTTCATACTCGACCGTGGCAAGAAAGTTCCGAAAAAAAATAGCAAAAAAACTGAAAAAATTAAAAATCCTCTTTCCGAATTATTTTTAGCCTAAACGGGATGAGATAGGCCGAGAAATAGAGAAAAAAATTTTACTCCCGAATGTCGTTCATACTTGACCCAGGCAAGAAAATTCCGAAAAAAAAATAGAAAAATAATTGAAAAAAACTAAAAAAACCTCTTTCCGACATTATTTTTTGCCAAAACGAGTTGAGATAGGCCGAGAAGGAGAAAAAAAAAAAATTTTACTTTCCGAATTCCGTTTATACTCGACCGAGGCAAGAAAATTCCGAAAAAAATAGCAAAAAAATTGAAAAAAATTTAAAAACCTCGTTCCGACATTATTTTTAGCCAAAACGGGATGAGATAGGCCGAGAAAGAGAGAAAACAAAATTTACTCCCGAATTCCGTTCATACTCGACCCAGACAAGAAAATTCCAAAAAAATACAGGGGAAATTGAAAAAAATTTAAAAACCTCTTTCTGATATTATTTTTAGCCAAAACGGGATAGATAGGCCGAGAAAGTGGGAAAAAAATTTTACTCCCGAATGTCGTTCATACTTGACCCAGGCAAGAAAATTCCGAAAAAAAATAGCAAAAAAATTGAAAAAACTAAAAAAACCTCCTTCCGACATTGTTTTTTGCCAAAGCGGGATGTGATAGGACGAGAAAGAGAAAAAAAATTTTACTTCCGAATTCCGTTCATACTTGACCGAGGCAAGAAAATTCCAAAAAAAATAGCAATAAAATTGAAAAAATTAAAAATCCACTTTCCGAATTTATTTTTAGCCTAAACTGGATGAGATAGGCCGAGAAACAGAGAAAGAAATTTTACTCTCGAATTCCGTTCATACTCGACCTAGACAAGAAAATTCCAAAAAAATTGCAAAAAAATTGAAAAAGTTGAAAAACCTCTTTCCAATATTATTTTTAGCAAATACGGGGATGAGATAGACCGAGAAAGAGGGAAAAAAATTTTACTCCCGAATTACGTTCAAACTCGACCTAGACAAGAAAATTCCAAAAAAATATCAAAAAAATTGAAAAAATTGAAAAACCTCTTTCCGATATTATTTTTTGCCAAAACGGGATGAGATAGGCCGAGAAAGAGGGAAAAAAATTTTACTCCCGAATTCCGTTCCTACTCAACCCGGCCAAGAAAATTCCGAAAAAAATAGGAAAAAAATTGAAAAAATTTAAAAACCTCTTTCCGACATTATTTTTTTGCCAAAACGGGATGAGATAGGCCGAGATGGAGAAAAAAAAAATTTTACTTCCGAATTCCGTCCATACTCGACTCGGGTGAGAAAATTCTGAAAAAAATAGCAAAAAAATTGAAAAAATTAAAAAACATCTCTCCGATATTATTTTTAGCCAAAACGGGAAGAGATAGGCCGAGAAAGAGAGAAAAAAATTTTACTTCCGAATTCCGTTCATACTCGACTCGTGCAAGAGAATTCCGAAAAAAATTGCAAAAAAATTTGAAAAAATTAAAAAACCTCTTTCCGACAGTATTTTAGCCAAAACTGGATGAGATAGGCCGAGAAAGAGAGAAAAAATTTTTACTCCCGAAAGCCGTTCATACTCGACCGTGGCAAGAAAGTTCCGAAAAAAATAGCAAAAAAACTGAAAAAATTAAAAATCCTCTTTCCGAATTTATTTTTAGCCTAAACGGGATGAGATAGGCCCGAGAAACAGAGAAAAAAATTTTACTGCCGAATTCCGTTCATACTCGACCTAGACAAGAAAATTCCAAAAAAATATCAAAAAAATTGAAAAAATTGAAAAACCTCTTTCCGATATTATTTTTTGCTAAAACGGGGATGAGATAGGCCGAGAAAGAGGGAAAAAAAATTTTACTCCCGAATTCCGTTCCTACTCGACCCGGCCAAGAAAATTCCGAAACAAATAGTAAAAAAATTGAAAAAATAAAAAAACCTCTTTCCGACATTATTTTTTGCCAAAACGGGATGAGATAGGCTGAGAAAGAGAAAAAAAAAATTTTACTTCCGAATTCCGTTCATACTCGACCGAGGCAAGAAAATTCCGAAAAAATAGCAAAAAAAATTGAAAAAATTTAAAAACCTCTTTCCGATATTATTTTTAGCCAAAACGAGATGAGATCGGCCGAGAAAGTGGGAAAAAAATTTTAGTCCCGAATGTCGTTCATACTTGACCCAGGCAAGAAAATTCCGAAAAAAATAGAAAAAATAAGTGAAAAAACTAAAAAAACCACTTTCCGACATTATTTTTTGCCAAAACGAGATGAGATAGGCCGAGAAAAAGAAAAAAAAAAATTTACTTCCGAATTCCGTTCATACTCGACCGAGGCAAGAAAATTCCGAAAAAAATAGCCAAAAAATTGAAAAAATTTAAAAACCTCTTTCTGACATTATTTTTTACCAAAACGGGATGAGATAGGCCGAGATGGAGAAAAAAAAAATTACTTCCGAATTCCGTTCATACTCGACTCGGGTGAGAAAATTCCTAAAAAAATAGCAAAAAAAATTGAAAAAATTTAAAAACCTCTCTCCGATATTATTTTTAGCCAAAACGGGATGAGATAGGCCGAGAAAGAGAGAAAAAAAATTTTACTTCCAAATTCCGTTCATACTCGACTCGTGCAAGAGAATTCCGAAAAAAATAGCAAAAAATTTTAAAAAATTAAAAAACCTCTTTCCGACATTATTTTTAGCCAAAACGCGATGAGAGAGGTCGAGAAAGAGAGAAAAAATTTTTATTCCCGAAAGCCGTTCATACTCGACCGTGGCAAGAAAATTACGAAAAAAATAGCAAAAGAACTGAAAAAATTAAAAATCCTCTTTCCGAATTTATTTTTAGCCTAAACGGGATGAGATAGGCTGAGAAACAAAGAAAGAAATTTTACTCTCGAATTCCGTTCATACTCGACCTAGACAAGAAAATTCCAAAAAAATAGCAAAAAAATTGAAAAAATTGAAAAACCTCTTTCCGATATTATTTTTAGCCAAAACGGAGATGAGATAGGCCGAGAAAGAGGGAAAAAAATTTTACACCCGAATTCCGTTCATACTCGACCTAGACAAGAAAATTCCAAAGAAATAGCAGAAAAATTGAAAAAATTGAAAAACCTCTTTCCGATATTATTTTTAGCCAAAACGGGGATGAGATAGGCCGAGAAAGAGGGAAAAAAATTTTACTCCCGAATTCCGTTCCTACTCGACCCGGCAAAGAAAATTCCGAAAAAAATAGTAAAAAAATTGAAAAAATAAAAAAACCTCTGTCCGACATTATTTTTTGCCAAAACGGGATGAGATAGGCCGAGATGGAGAAAAAAAAAATTTTACTTTCGAATTCCGTCCATACTCGACTCGGGTGAGAAAATTCTGAAAAAAATAGCAAAAAAATTGAAAAAATTAAAAAACCTCTCTCCGATATTATTTTCAGCCAAAACGGGATGAGATAGGCCAAGAAAGAGAGAAAAAAATTCTACTTCCGAATTCCGTTCATACTCGACTCGTGCAAGAGAGTTCCGAAAAAAATAGGAAAAACTTTGAAAAAATTAAAAAACCTCTTTCCGACATTATTTTTAACCAAAATGGGATGAGATAGGCCGAGAAAGAGAGAAAAAATTTGTACTCCCGAAAGCCGTTCATACTCGACCGTGGAAAGAAAATTCCGAAAAAAATAGCAAAAAAACAGAAAAAATAAAAAATCCTCTTTCCGAATTTATTTTTAGTCTAAACGGGATGAGATAGGCCGAGAAACAGAGAAAAAAATTTTACTCCCGAATTTTGTTCGTACCCGACCTAGACAAGAAAATTCCAAAAAAATATCAAAAAAATTGAAAAAATTGAAAAACCTCTTTCCGATATTATTTTTAGCCAAAACGGAGATGAGATAGGCTGAGAAAGAGGGAAAAAAATTTTACTCTCGAATTCCGTTCTTACTCGACCCGGCCAAGAAAATTCCGAAACAAATAGTAAAAAAATTGAAAAAATAAAAAAACCTCTTTCCGACATCATTTTTTGCCAAAACGGGATGAGATAGTCCGAGATGGAGAAAAAAAAAATTTACTTCCGAATTCCGTTCATACTAGACCCGGGTGAGAAGAATTCAGAAAAAAATAGAAAAAAAATTGAAAAAATTAAAAAACCTCTCTCCGATATTATTTTTAGCCAAAACGGGATGAGATAGGCCGAGAATGAGAGAAAGAAATTTTACTTCCGAATTCCGTTCATACTCGACTCGTGCAAGAGAATTCCGAAAAAAATAGCAAAAAATTTTAAAAAATTAAAAAACCTCTTTCCGACATTATTTTTAGCCAAAACGGGATGAGACAGGCCGAGAAAGAGAAAACTAATTTTACTTCCGAATTCCGTTCAATCCTGACTCGGGCAAGAAAATTCCGAACAAAATTGCAAGAAAATTGAAAAAATTAAAAAAACCTCTTTCCGATATTAATTTCAGCCAAAACGGTATGAGATAGGCCGAGAAAGAGAGAAAAAAATTTTACTTCTGAATTCCGTTCATACTCAACCGAGGCAAGAAAATTCCGAAAAAAATAACAAAAAAATTTAAAAAATTTAAAAACCTCTTTCCGACATTATTTTTAGCCAAAACGGGATGAGATAGGCTGAGAAAGAGAAAAAAAAAATTTTACTTCCGAATTCCGTTCATATTTGACACAGGCAAGAAAATTCCGAAAAAAATAGCAAAAAAATTGAAAAAATTAAAAAAACCTCTTTCCGACATTATTTTTTGCCAAAACGGGATGAGATTGGCCGGGAAAGGGAAAAAAAAATTTTACTCCCGAATTCCGTTCATGCTCGCCCCAGGCAAGAAAATTCAGAAAAAAAATGGCAAAAAAATTGAAAAAACTAAAAAAACCTCTTTCCGACATTATTTTTTGCCAAAACGGGATGAGATAGGCCGAGAAAAAGAAAAAAAAAAAAATTTTACTTCCGAATTCCGTTCATACTCGACAGAGGCAAGAAAATTCCAAAAAAAATAGCAGTAAAATTGAAAAAATTAAAAATCCTCTTTCCAAATTTATTTTTAGCCTAAACGGGATGAGATAGGCCGAGAAACAGAGAAAGAAATTTTACTCTCGAATTCCGTTCATACTCGACCTAGACAAGAAAATTCCAAAAAAATAGCAAAAAAATTGAAAAAGTTGAAAAACCTCTTTCCAATATTATTTTTAGCAAATACGGGGATGAGATAGGCCGAGAAAGAGGGAAAAAAATTTTACTCCCGAATTCCGTTCATACTCGACCTAGACAAGAAAATTCCAAAAAAATATCAAAAAAATTGAAAAAATTGAAAAACCTATTTCCGATATTATTTTTTGCCAAAACGGGGATGAGATAGGCCGAGAAAGAGGGAAAAAAATTTTACTCCCGAATTCCGTTCCTACTCGACCCGGCCAAGAAAATTCCGAAACAAATAGTAAAAAAATTGAAAAAATAAAAAAACCTCTTTCCGACATTATTTTTTGCCAAAACGGGATGAGATAGGCCGAGAAAGAGAAAAAAAAAATTTTACTTCCGAATTCCGTTCATACTCGACCGAGGCAAGAAAATTCCGAAAAAAAGAGCAAAAAAATTGAAAAAATTTAAAAACCTCTTTCCGACATTATTTTTTGCCAAAACGGGATGAGATAGGCCGAGAAAAAGAAAAAAAAAAATTTTACTTCCGAATTCCGTTCATACTCGACAGAGGCAAGAAAATTCCAAAAAAAATAGCAGTAAAATTGAAAAAATTAAAAATCCTCTTTCCAAATTTATTTTTAGCCTAAACGGGATGAGATAGGCCGAGAAACAGAGAAAGAAATTTTACTCTCGAATTCCGTTCATACTCGACCTAGACAAGAAAATTCCAAAAAAATAGCAAAAAAAATTGAAAAAGTTGAAAAACCTCTTTCCAATATTATTTTTAGCAAATACGGGGATGAGATAGGCCGAGAAAGAGGGAAAAAAATTTTACTCCCGAATTCCGTTCATACTCGACCTAGACAAGAAAATTCCAAAAAAATATCAAAAAAATTGAAAAAATTGAAAAACCTATTTCCGATATTATTTTTTGCCAAAACGGGGATGAGATAGGCCGAGAAAGAGGGAAAAAAATTTTACTCCCGAATTCCGTTCCTACTCGACCCGGCCAAGAAAATTCCGAAACAAATAGTAAAAAAATTGAAAAAATAAAAAAACCTCTTTCCGACATTATTTTTTGCCAAAACGGGATGAGATAGGCCGAGAAAGAGAAAAAAAAATTTTACTTCCGAATTCCGTTCATACTCGACCGAGGCAAGAAAATTCCGAAAAAAAGAGCAAAAAAATTGAAAAAATTTAAAAACCTCTTTCCGACATTATTTTTTGCCAAAACGGGATGAGATAGGCCAAGATGGAGAAAAAAAAAATTTTACTTCCGAATTCCGTTCATGCTCGACTCGGGTGAGAAAATTCCGAAAAAAATAGCAAAAAAATTAAAAAACCTCTTTCCGACATTATTTTTTGCCAAAACGGGATGAGATAGGCCGAGATGGAGAAAAAAAAAATTTTACTTCCGAATTCTGTCCATACTCGACTCAAGTGAGAAAATTCTGAAAAAAATATCAAAAAAATTGAAAAAATTAAAAAACATCTCTCCGATATTATTTTTAGCCAAAACGGGATGAGATAGGCCGAGAAAGAGAGAAAAAAAAATTTTACTTCCGAATTCCGTTCATACTCGACTCGTGCAAGAGAATTCCGAAAAAAATAGCAAAAAATTTGAAAAAATTAAAAAACCTCTTTCCGACATTATTTTTAGCCAAAACTGGATGAGATAGGCCGAGAAAGAGAGAAAAAATTTTTACTCCCGAAAGCCGTTCATACTCGACCGTGGCAAGAAAGTTCCGAAAAAAATAGTAAAAAAACTGAAAAAATTAAAAATCCTCCTTCCGAATTTATTTTTAGCCTAAACGGGATGAGATAGGCCGAGAAACAGAGAAAAAAATTTTACTGCCGAATTCCGGTCATACTCGACCTAGACAAGAAAATTCCAAAAAAATAGCAAAAAAATTGAAAAAACTGAAAAACCTCTTTCCGATATTATTTTTAGACAAAACGGGGATGAGATAGGCCGAGAAAGAGGGAAAAAAAATTTTACTTCCGAATTCCGTTCATACTCGACCGAGGCAAGAAAATTCCGAAAAAAAGAGCAAAAAAATTGAAAAAATTTAAAAACCTCTTTCCGACATTATTTTTTGCCAAAACGGGATAAGATAGGCCAAGATGGAGAAAAAAAAAATTTTACTTCCGAATTCCGTTCATGCTCGACTCGGGTGAGAAAATTCCGAAAAAAATAGCAAAAAAATTGAAAAAATTAAAAAACCTCTTTCCGACATTATTTTTTGCCAAAACGGGGATGAGATAGGCCGAGAAAGAGGGAAAAAAATTTTACTCCCGAATTCCGTTCCTACTCGACCCGGCCAAGAAAATTCCGAAACAAATAGTAAAAAAATTGAAAAAATAAAAAAACCTCTTTCCGACATTATTTTTTGCCAAAACGGGATGAGATAGGCCGAGAAAGAGAAAAAAAAATTTTACTTCCGAATTCCGTTCATACTCGACCGAGGCAAGAAAATTCCGAAAAAAAATTGCAAAAAAATTGAAAAAATTTAAAAACCTCTTTCCGACATTATTTTTTGCCAAAACTGGATGAGATAGGCCGAGATGGAGAAAAAAAAAATTTTACTTCCGAATTCCGTTCATGCTCGATTCGGGTGAGAAAATTCCGAAAAAAATAGCAAAAAAATTGAAAAAATTAAAAAACCTCTTTCCGACATTATTTTTTGCCTAAACGGGATGAGATAGGCCGAGATGGAGAAAAAAAAAATTTTACTTCCGAATTCCGTCCATACTCGACTCGGGTGAGAAAATTCTGAAAAAAATAGCAAAAAAATTGAAAAAAATTAAAAAACATCTCTCTGATATTATTTTTAGCCAAAACGGGAAGAGATAGGCCGAGAAAGAGAGAAAAAAATTTTACTTCCGAATTCCGTTCATACTCGACTCGTGCAAGAGAATTCCGAAAAAAATAGCAAAAAATTTGAAAAAATTAAAAAAACCTCTTTCCGACATTATTTTTAGCCAAAACTGGATGAGATAGGCCAAGAAAGAGAGAAAAAAATTTTACTCCCGAAAGCCGTTCATACTCGACCGTGGCAAGAAAGTTCCGAAGAAAATAGCAAAAAAACTGAAAAAATTAAAAATCCTCTTTCCGAATTTATTTTTTGCCTAAACGGGATGAGATAGGCCGAGAAACAGAAAAAAAAATTTTACTGCCGAATTCCGTTCATACTCGACCTAGACAAGAAAATTCCAAAAAAATAGCAAAAAAAATGAAAAAACTGAAAAACCTCTTTCCGATATTATTTTTAGACAAAACGGGGTTGAGATAGGCCGAGAAAGTGGGAAAAAAATTTTACTCCCGAATTCCGTTCCTACTCGACCTGGCCAAGAAAATTCCGAAACAAATAGTAAAAAATTTGAAAAAATAAAAAAACCTCTTTCCGACATTATTTTTAGCCAAAACGGGATGAGATAGGCCGAAAAAGAGAAAAAAAAATTTTACTTCCGAATTCCGTTCATACTCGACCGAGGCAAGAAAATTCCGAAAAAAAGAGCAAAATAATTGAAAAAATTAAAAAAACCTCTTTCCGACATTATTTTTTGCCAAAACGGGATGAGATAGGCCAAGATGGAGAAAAAAAAAATTTTACTTCCGAATTCCGTTCATGCTCGACTCGGGTGAGAAAATTCCGAAAAAAATAGCAAAAAATTGAAAAAATTAAAAAACCTCTTTCCGACATTATTTTTTGCCAAAACGGGGATGAGATAGGCCGAGAAAGAGGGAAAAAAATTTTACTCCCGAATTCCGTTCCTACTCGACCCGGCCAAGAAAATTCCGAAACAAATAGTAAAAAAATTGAAAAAATAAAAAAACCTCTTTCTGACATTATTTTTTGCCAAAACGGGATGAGATAGGCCGAGAAAGAGAAAAAAAAAAATTTTACTTCCGAATTCCGTTCATACTCGACCGAGGCAAGAAAATTCCGAAAAAAAGAGCAAAAAAATTGAAAAAACTTAAAAACCTCTTTCCGACATTATTTTTTGCCAAAATGGGATGAGATAGGCCAAGATGGAGAAAAAAAAAATTTTACTTCCGAATTCCGTTCATGCTCAACTCGGGTGAGAAAATTCTGAAAAAAATAGCAAAAAATTGAAAAAATTAAAAAACATCTCTCCGATATTATTTTTAGCCAAAAAGGGAAGAGATAGGCCGAGAAAGAGAGAGAAAAAAATTTTTCTTCCGAATTCCGTTCATACTCGACTTGTGCAAGAGAATTCCGAGTAAAATAGCAAAAAATTTGAAAAAATTAAAAAACCTCTTTCCGACATTATTTTTAGCCAAAACTGGATGAGATAGGGCGAGAAAGAGAGAAAAAATTTTTACTCCCGAAAGCCGTTCATACTCGACCGTGGCAAGAAGAAAGTTCCGAAAAAAATAGCAAAAAAACTGAAAAAATTAAAAATCCTCTTTCCGAATATATTTTTAGCCTAAACGGGATGAGATAGGCCGACAAACGGAGAAAAAAATTTTACTGCCGAATTCCGTTCATACTCGACCTAGACAAGAAAATTCCAAAAAAATAGCAAAAAAATTGAAAAAACTGAAAAACCTCTTTCCGATATTATTTTTAGACAAAACGGGGTTGAGATAGGCCGAGAAAGTGGGGAAAAAAATTTTACTCCCGAATTCCGTTCCTACTCGACCCGGCCAAGAAAATTCCGAAACAAATAGTAAAAATTTTGAAAAAATAAAAAAACCTCTTTCCGACATTATTTTTAGCCAAAACGGGATGAGATAGACCGATAAAGAGAAAAAAAAAAATTTTACTTCCGAATTCCGTTCATACTCGACCGAGGCAAGAAAATTCCGAAAAAAAGAGCAAAAAAAATTGAAAAAATTTAAAAACCTCTTTCCGACATTATTTTTTGCCAAAATGGGATGAGATAGGCCAAGATGGAGAAAAAAAAAATTTTACTTCCGAATTCCGTTCATGCTCGACTCGGGTGAGAAAATTCCGAAAAAAAATAGCAAAAAAATTGAAAAAATTAAAAAACCTCTTTCCGACATTATTTTTTGCCAAAACGGGGATGAGATAGGCCGAGAAAGAGAGAAAGAGGGAAAAAATTTTACACCCGAATTCCGTTCCTACTCGACCCGGCCAAGAAAATTCCGAAACAAATAGTAAAAAAATTGAAAAAATAAAAAAACCTCTTTCCGACATTATTTTTTGCCAAAACGGGATGAGATAGGCCGAGAAAGAGAAAAAAAAAAATTTACTTCCGAATTCCGTTCATACTCGACCGAGGCAAGAAAATTCCGAAAAAAAGAGCAAGAAAATTGAAAAAATTAAAAAACCTCTTTCCGACATTATTTTTTGCCAAAACGGGATGAGATAGGCCAAGATGGAGAAAAAAAAAATTTTACTTCCGAATTCCGTTCATGCTCAACTCGGGTGAGAAAATTCCGAAAAAAAATAGCCAAAAAATTGAAAAAATTAAAAAACCTCTTTCCGACATTATTTTTTGCCAAAACGGGATGAGATAGGCCGAGATGGAGAAAAAAAAAAATTTTTACTTCCGAATTCCGTCCATACTCGACTCGGGTGATAAAATTCTGAAAAAAATAGCAAAAAAATTGAAAAAATTAGAAAACATCTCTCCGATATTATTTTTAGCCAAAACGGGATGAGATAGGCCGAGAAAGAGAGAAAAAAATTTTACTTCCGAATTCCGTTCATGCTCAACTCGGGTGAGAAAATTTTGAAAAAAATAGCCAAAAAATTGAAAAAATTAAAAAACCTCTTTCCGACATTATTTTTTGCCAAAACGGGATGAGATAGGCCGAGAGATGGAGAAAAAAAAAATTTTTACTTCCGAATTCCGTCCATACTCGACTCGGGTGAGAAAATTCTGAAAAAAATAGCAAAAAAAATTGAAAAAATTAGAAAACATCTCTCCGATATTATTTTTAGCCAAAACGGGATGAGATAGGCCGAGAAAGAGAGAAAAAAATTTTACTGCCGAATTCCGTTCATACTCGACTCGTGCAAGAGAATTCCGAAAAAAATAGCAAAAAATTTGAAAAAATTAAAAAACCTCTTTCCGACATTATTTTTAGCCAAAACTGGATGAGATAGGCAGAGAAAGAGAGAAAAAATTTTTACTCCCGAAAGCCGTTCATACTCGACCGTGGCAAGAAAGTTCCGAAAAAAATAGCAAAAAAACTGAAAAAATTAAAAATCCTCTTTCCGAATTTATTTTTAGCCTAAACGGGATGAGATAGGCCGACAAACAGAGAAAAAAATTTTACTGCCGAATTCCGTTCATACTCGACCTAGACAAGAAAATTCCAAAAAAATAGCAAAAAAAATTGAAAAAACTGAAAAACCTCTTTCCGATATTATTTTTAGACAAAACGGGGTTGAGATAGGCCGAGAAAGTGGGAAAAAAATTTTACTCCCGAATTCCGTTCCTACTCGACCCGGCCAAGAAAATTCCGAAACAAATAGTAAAAAATTTGAAAAAATAAAAAAACCTCTTTCCGACATTATTTTTAGCCAAAACGGGATGAGATAGGCCGAGAGAAGAGAAAAAAAAAAAAAATTTTACTTCCGAATTCCGTTCATACTCGACCGAGGCAAGAAAATTCCGAAAAAAAGAGCAAAAAAATTGAAAAAATTTAAAAACCTCTTTCCGACATTATTTTTTGCCAAAACGGGATGAGATAGGCCAAGATGGAGAAAAAAAAAATTTTACTTCCGAATTCCGTTCATGCTCGACTCGGGTGAGAAAATTCCGAAAAAAAATAGCAAAAAAATTGAAAAAATTAAAAAACCTCTTTCCGACATTATTTTTTGCCAAAACGGGGATGAGATAGGCCGAGAAAGAGGGAAAAAAATTTTACTCCCGAATTCCGTTCCTACTCGACCCGGCCAAGAAAATTCCGAAACAAATAGTAAAAAAATTGAAAAAATAAAAAAACCTCTTTCCGACATTATTTTTTGCCAAAACGGGATGAGATAGGCCGAGAAAGAGAAAAAAAAAAAATTTTACTTCCGAATTCCGTTCATACTCGACCGAGGCAAGAAAATTCCGAAAAAAAGAGCAAAAAAATTGAAAAAATTTAAACACCTCTTTCCGACATTATTTTTTGCCAAAACGGGATGAGATAGGCCAAGATGGAGAAAAAAAAAAATTTTACTTCCGAATTCCGTTCATGCTCAACTCGGGTGAGAAAATTCTGAAAAAAATAGCAAAAAAATTGAAAAAATTAAAAAACATCTCTCCGATATTATTTTTAGCCAAAACGGGAAGAGATAGGCCGAGAAAGAGAGAAAAAAATTTTACTTCCGAATTCCGTTCATACTCGACTCGTGCAAGAGAATTCCGAATAAAATAGCAAAAAATTTGAAAAAATTAAAAAACCTCTTTCCGACATTATTTTTAGCCAAAACTGGATGAGATAGGCCGAGAAAGAGAGAAAAAATTTTTACTCCCGAAAGCCGTTCATACTCGACCGTGGCAAGAAAGTTCCGAAAAAAATAGCAAAAAAACTGAAAAAATTAAAAATCCTCTTTCCGAATTTATTTTTGGCCTAAACGGGATGAGATAGGCCGAGAAACAGAGAAAAAAAATTTTACTGCCGAATTCCGTTCATACTCGACCTAGACAAGAAAATTCGAAAAAAAATAGCAAAAAAATTGAAAAAACTGAAAAACCTCTTTCCGATATTATTTTTAGACAAAACGGGGTTGAGATAGGCCGAGAAAGTGGGAAAAAAAATTTTACTCCCGAATTCCGTTC
>JAYJMT010000014.1:178039-248162 GCA_036321655.1 Quercus alba
ATTATTTTTAGCCAATACGGGGATGAGATAGACCGAGAAAGAGGTAAAAAAATTTTACTCCCGAATTCCGTTCATACTTGACCTAGACAAGAAAATTCCAAAAAAATATCAAAAAAATTGAAAAAATTGAAAAACCTCTTTCCGATATTATTTTTTGCCAAAACGGGGATGAGATAGGCCGAGAAAGAGGGAAAAAAATTTTACTCCCGAATTCCGTTCCTACTCGACCCGGCCAAGAAAATTCCGAAACAAATAGTAAGAAAATTGAAAAAATAAAAAAACCTCTTTCCGACATTATTTTTTGCCAAAACGGGGTGAGATAGGCCGAGAAAGAGAAAAAAAAAATTTTACTTCCAAATTCCGTTCATACTCGACCGAGGCAAGAAAATTCCGAAAAAAATAGGAAAAAAATTGAAAAAATTTAAAAACCTCTTTCCGACATTATTTTTTGCCAAAACGGGATGAGATAGGCCGAGATGGAGAGAAAAAAAATTTTTCTTCCGAATTCCGTTCATGCTCGATTCGGGTGAGAAAATTCCGAAAAAAATAGCAAAAAAATTGAAAAAATTAAAAAACATCTTTCCGACATTATTTTTTGCCAAAACGGATGAGATAGGCCGAGATGGAGAAAAAAAAAATTTTACTTCCGAATTCCGTCCATACTCGACTCGGGTGAGAAAATTCGGAAAAAAATAGCAAAAAAATTTAAAAAATTAAAAAACAACTCTCCGATATTATTTTTAGCCAAAACGGGAAGAGATAGGCTGAGAAAGAGAGAAAAAAATTTACTTCCGAATTCCGTTCATACTCGACTCGTGCAAGAGAATTCCGAAAAAAATAGCAAAAAATTTGAAAAAATTAAAAAACCTCTTTCCGACATTATTTTTAGCCAAAACTGGATGAGATAGGCCGAGAAAGAGAGAAAAAATTTTTACTCCCGAAAGCCGTTCATACTCGACCGTGGCAAGAAAGTTCCGAAAAAAATAGCAAAAAAACTGAAAAAATTAAAAATCCTCTTTCCGAATTTATTTTTAGCCTAAACGGGATGAGATAGGCCGAGAAACAGAGAAAAAAATTTTACTGCCGAATTCCGGTCATACTCGACCTAGACAAGAAAATTCCAAAAAAATAGCAAAAAAATTGAAAAAACTGAAAAACCTCTTTCCGATATTATTTTTAGACAAAACGGGGATGAGATAGGCCGAGAAAGAGGGAAAAAAAATTTTACTTCCGAATTCCGTTCATACTCGACCGAGGCAAGAAAATTCCGAAAAAAAGAGCAAAAAAATTGAAAAAATTTAAAAACCTCTTTCCGACATTATTTTTTGCCAAAACGGGATGAGATAGGCCAAGATGGAGAAAAAAAAATTTTACTTCCGAATTCCGTTCATGCTCGACTCGGGTGAGAAATTCCGAAAAAAATAGCAAAAAAATTGAAAAAATTAAAAAACCTCTTTCCGACATTATTTTTTGCCAAAACGGGGATGAGATAGGCCGAGAAAGAGGGAAAAAAATTTTACTCCCGAATTCCGTTCCTACTCGACCCGGCCAAGAAAATTCCGAAACAAATAGTAAAAAAATTGAAAAAATAAAAAAACCTCTTTCCGACATTATTTTTTGCCAAAACGGGATGAGATAGGCCGAGAAAGAGAAAAAAAAAATTTTACTTCCGAATTCCGTTCATACTCGACCGAGGCAAGAAAATTCCCGAAAAAAATTGCAAAAAAATTGAAAAAATTTAAAAACCTCTTTCCGACATTATTTTTTGCCAAAACTGAATGAGATAGGCCGAGATGGAGAAAAAAAAAATTTTACTTCCGAATTCCGTTCATGCTCGATTCGGGTGAGAAAATTCCGATAAAAATAGCAAAAAAATTGAAAAATTAAAAAACCTCTTTCCGACATTATTTTTTGCCTAAACGGGATGAGATAGGCCGAGATGGAGAAAAAAAAAATTTTACTTCCGAATTCGTCCATACTCGACTCGGGTGAGAAAATTCTGAAAAAAATAGCAAAAAAATTGAAAAAATTAAAAAACATCTCTCCGATATTATTTTCAGCCAAAACGGGAAGAGATAGGCCGAGAAAGAGAGAAAAAAAATTTTACTTCCGAATTCCGTTCATACTCGACTCGTGCAAGAGAATTCCGAAAAAAATAGCAAAAAAATTTGAAAAAATTAAAAAACCTCTTTCCGACATTATTTTTAGCCAAAACTGGATGAGATAGGCCAAGAAAGAGAGAAAAAATTTTTACTCCCGAAAGCCGTTCATACTCGACCGTGGCAAGAATGTTCCGAAAAAAATAGCAAAAAAACTGAAAAAATTAAAAATCCTCTTTCCGAATTTATTTTTTGCCTAAACGGGATGAGATAGGCCGAGAAACAGAGAAAAAAATTTTACTGCCGAATTCCGTTCATACTCGACCTAGACAAGAAAATTCCAAAAAAATAGCAAAAAAATTGAAAAAACTGAAAAACCTCTTTCCGATATTATTTTTAGACAAAACGGGGTTGAGATAGGCCGAGAAAGTGGGAAAAAATTTTTACTCCCGAATTCCGTTCCTACTCGACCTGGCCAAGAAAATTCCGAAACAAATAGTAAAAAATTTGAAAAAATAAAAAAACCTCTTTCCGACATTATTTTTAGCCAAAACGGGATGAGATAGGCCGAGAAAGAGAAAAAAAAAAATTTTACTTCCGAATTCCGTTCATACTCGACCGAGGCAAGAAAATTCCGAAAAAAAGAGCAAAAAAATTGAAAAAATTTAAAAACCTCTTTCCGACATTATTTTTTGCCAAAACGGGATGAGATAGGCCAAGATGGAGAAAAAAAAAATTTTACTTCCGAATTCCGTTCATGCTCGACTCGGGTGAGAAAATTCCGAAAAAAAATAGCAAAAAAATTGAAAAAATTAAAAAACCTCTTTCCGACATTATTTTTTGCCAAAACGGGGATGAGTTAGGCCGAGAAAGAGGGAAAAAAATTTTACTCCCGAATTCCGCTCCTACTCGACCCGGCCAAGAAAATTCCGAAACAAATAGTAAAAAAATTGAAAAAATAAAAAAACCTCTTTCCGACATTATTTTTTGCCAAAACGGATGAGATAGGCCGAGAAAGAGAAAAAAAAAAATTTTACTTCCGAATTCCGTTCATACTCGACCGAGGCAAGAAAATTCCGAAAAAAAGAGCAAAAAAATTGAAAAAATTTAAAAACCTCTTTCCGACATTATTTTTTGCCAAAACGGGATGAGATAGGCCAAGATGGAGAAAAAAAAAATTTTACTTCCGAATTCCGTTCATGCTCAACTCGGGTGAGAAAATTCTGAAAAAATAGCAAAAAAATTGAAAAAATTAAAAAACATCTCTCCGATATTATTTTTAGCCAAAACGGGAAGAGATAGGCCGAGAAAGAGAGAAAAAATTTTTCTTCCGAATTCCGTTCATACTCGACTCGTGCAAGAGAATTCCGAGTAAAATAGCAAAAAATTTGAAAAAATTAAAAAACCTCTTTCCGACATTATTTTTAGCCAAAACTGGATGAGATAGGCCGAGAAAGAGAGAAAAAATTTTTACTCCCGAAAGCCGTTCATACTCGACCGTGGCAAGAAAGTTCCGAAAAAAATAGCAAAAAAACTGAAAAAATTAAAAATCCTCTTTCCGAATTTATTTTTAGCCTAAACGGGATGAGATAGGCCGACAAACAGAGAAAAAAATTTTACTGCCGAATTCCAACTCGACCTAGACAAGAAAATTCCAAAAAAATAGCAAAAAAATTGAAAAAACTGAAAAACCTCTTTCCGATATTATTTTTAGACAAAACGGGGTTGAGATAGGCCGAGAAAGTGGGAAAAAAATTTTACTCCCGAATTCCGTTCCTACTCGACCCGGCCAAGAAAATTCCGAAACAAATAGTAAAAAATTTGAAGAAATAAAAAAACCTCTTTCCGACATTATTTTTAGCCAAAACGGGATGAGATAGGCCGAGAAAGAGAAAAAAAAAAATTTACTTCCGAATTCCGTTCATACTCGACCGAGGCAAGAAAATTCCGAAAAAAAGAGCAAAAAAATTGAAAAAATTTAAAAACCTCTTTCCGACATTATTTTTGCCAAAACGGGATGAGATAGGCCAAGATAGAGAAAAAAAAAATTTTACTTCCGAATTCCGTTCATGCTCGACTCGGGTGAGAAAATTCCGAAAAAAATAGCAAAAAAATTGAAAAAATTAAAAAACCTCTTTCCGACATTATTTTTTGCCAAAACGGGGATGAGATAGGCCGAGAAAGAGGGAAAAAAATTTTACTCCCGAATTCCGTTCCTACTCGACCCGGCCAAGAAAATTCCGAAACAAATAGTAAAAAAATTGAAAAAATAAAGAAACCTCTTTCCGACATTATTTTTTGCCAAAACGGGATGAGATAGGCCGAGAAAGAGAAAAAAAAAATTTTACTTCCGAATTCCGTTCATACTCGACCGAGGCAAGAAAATTCCGAAAAAAAGAGCAAAAAAATTGAAAAAATTTAAAAACCTCTTTCCGACATTATTTTTAGCCAAAACGGGATGAGATAGGCCAAGATGGAGAAAAAAAAATTTTACTTCCGAATTCCGTTCATACTCGACTCGTGCAAGAGAATTCCGAAAAAAATTGCAAAAAATTTGAAAAAATTAAAAAACCTCTTTCCGACATTATTTTTAGCCAAAACTGGATGAGATAGGCCGAGAAAGAGAGAAAAAAATTTTTACTCCCGAAAGCCGTTCATACTCGACCGTGGCAAGAAAGTTCCGAAAAAAATAGCAAAAAAACTGAAAAAATTAAAATCCTCTTTCCGAATTTATTTTTAGCCTAAACGGGATGAGATAGGCCGAGAAAGAGAGAAAAAAATTTTACTGCCGAATTCCGTTCATACTCGACCTAGACAAGAAAATTCCAAAAAAATAGCAAAAAAATAGCAAAAAAATTGAAAAAACTGAAAAACCTCTTTCGATATTATTTTTAGACAAAACGGGGTTGAGATAGGCCGAGAAAGAGGGAAAAAAATTTTACTCCCGAATTCCGTTCCTACTCGACCCGGCCAAGAAAATTCCGAAACAAATAGTAAAAAATTTGAAAAAATAAAAAAACCTCTTTCCGACATTATTTTTTAGCCAAAACGGGATGTGATAGGCCGAGAAAGAGAAAAAAAAAATTTTACTTCCGAATTCCGTTCATACTCGACCGAGGCAAGAAAATTCCGAAAAAAATAGCAAAAAAATTGAAAAAATTTAAAAACATCTTTCCGATATTATTTTTAGCCAAAACGGGATGAGATCGGCCGAGAAAGTGGGAAAAAAATTTTACTCCCGAATGTCGTTCATACTTGACCCAGGCAAGAAAATTCCGAAAAAAATAGAAAAATAATTGAAAAAACTAAAAAAAACCACTTTCCGACATTATTTTTTGCCAAAACGAGTTGAGATAGGCCGAGAAAGAGAAAAAAAAAAAAATTTACTTACGAATTCCGTTTATACTCGACCGAGGCAAGAAAATTCCGAAAAAAATAGCAAAAAAATTGAAAAAATTTAAAAACCTCGTTCCGACATTATTTTTAGCCAAAACGGGATGAGATAGGCCGAGAAAGAGAGAAAACAAAATTTACTCCCGAATTTCGTTCATACTCGACCCAGACAAGAAAATTCCAAAAAAATACAAGGGAAATTGAAAAAAATTTAAAAACCTCTTTCTGATATTATTTTTAGCCAAAACGGGATAGATAGGCCGAGAAAGTGGGAAAAAAATTTTACTGCCGAATGTCGTTCATACTTGACCCAGGCAAGAAAATTCCGAAAAAAATAGCAAAAAAATTGAAAAAACTAAAAAAACCTCTTTCCGACATTGTTTTTTGCCAAAGTGGGATGTGATAGGCCGAGAAAGAGAAAAAAAAATTTACTTCCGAATTCCGTTCATACTTGACCGAGGCAAGAAAATTCAAAAAAAAATAGCAATAAAATTGAAAAAATTAAAAATCCACTTTCCGAATTTATTTTTAGCCTAAACTGGATGAGATAGGCCGAGAAACAGAGAAAGAAATTTTACTCTCGAATTCCGTTCATACTCGACCTAGACAAGAAAATTCCAAAAAAATTGCAAAAAAATTGAAAAAGTTGTAAAACCTCTTTCCAATATTATTTTTAGCCAATACGGGGATGAGATAGACCGAGAAAGCGGGAAAAAAATTTTACTCCCGAATTCCGTTCATACTCGACCTAGACAAGAAAATTCCAAAAAAATATCAAAAAAATTGAAAAAATTGAAAAACCTCTTTCCGATATTATTTTTTGCCAAAACGGGGATGAGATAGGCCGAGAAAGAGGGAAAAAAATTTTACTCCCGAATTCCGTTCCTACTCGACCCGGCCAAGAAAATTCCGAAACAAATAGTAAAAAAATTGAAAAAATAAAAAAACCTCTTTCCGACATTATTTTTTGCCAAAACGGGATGAGATAGGCCGAGAAAGAGAAAAAAAAAAATTTTACTTCCGAATTCCGTTCATACTCGACCGAGGCAAGAAAATTCCGAAAAAAATAGGAAAAAAATTGAAAAAATTTAAAAACCACTTTCCGACATTATTTTTTGCCAAAACGAGATGAGATAGGCCGAGATGGAGAAAAAAAAAATTTTACTTCCGAATTCCGTTCATGCTCGATTCGGGTGAGAAAATTCCGAAAAAAATAGCAAAAAAATTGAAAAAATTAAAAAACATCTTTCCGACATTATTTTTTGCCAAAACGGGATGAGATAGGCCGAGATGGAGAAAAAAAAAAATTTTACTTCCGAATTCCGTCCATACTCGACTCGGGTGAGAAAATTCTGAAAAAAATAGCAAAAAATTGAAAAAATTAAAAAACATCTCTCCGATATTATTTTTAGCCAAAACGGGAAGAGATAGGCCGAGAAAGAGAGAAAAAAATTTTACTTCCGAATTCCGTTCATACTCGACTCGTGCAAGAGAATTCCGAAAAAAATTGCAAAAAATTTGAAAAAATTAAAAAACCTCTTTCCGACAGTATTTTTTGCCAAAACTGGATGAGATAGGCCGAGAAAGAGATAAAAAATTTTTACTCCCGAAAGCCGTTCATACTCGACCGTGGCAAGAAAGTTCCGAAAAAAATAGCAAAAAAACTGAAAAAATTAAAAATCCTCTTTCCGAATTTATTTTTAGCCTAAACGGGATGAGATAGGCCGAGAAACAGAGAAAAAAATTTTACTGCCGAATTCCGTTCATACTCGACCTAGACAAGAAAATTCCAAAAAAATATCAAAAAAAATTGTAAAACCTCTTTCCGATATTATTTTTTGCCAAAACGGGGATGAGATAGGCCGAGAAAGAGGGAAAAAATTTTACTCCCGAATTCCGTTCCTACTCGACCCGGCCAAGAAAATTCCGAAACAAATAGTAAAAAAATTGAAAAAATAAAAAAACCTCTTTCCGACATTATTTTTTGCCAAAACGGGATGAGATAGACCGAGAAAGAGAAAAAAAAAATTTTACTTCCGAATTCCGTTCATACTCGACCGAGGCAAGAAAATTCCGAAAAAAATAGGAAAAAAATTGAAAAAATTTAAAAACCTCTTTCCGACATTATTTTTGCCAAAACGGGATGAGATAGGCCGAGATGGAGAAAAAAAAAATTTTACTTCCGAATTCCGTTCATGCTCGATTCGGGTGAGAAAATTCCGAAAAAAATAGCAAAAAAATTGAAAAATTAAAAAACATCTTTCCGACATTATTTTTTGCCAAAACGGGATGAGATAGGCCGAGATGGAGAAAAAAAAAAATTTTACTTCCGAATTCCGTCCATACTCGACTCGGGTGAGAAAATTCTGAAAAAAATAGCAAAAAAATTGAAAAAATTAAAAAACATCTCTCCGATATTATTTTTAGCCAAAACGGGAAGAGATAGGCCGAGAAAGAGAGAAAAAACTTTTACTTCCGAATTCCGTTCATACTCGACTCGTGCAAGAGAATTCCGAAAAAAATAGCAAAAAGTTTGAAAAAATTAAAAAACTCTTTCCGACATTATTTTTAGCCAAAACTGGATGAGATAGGCCGAGAAAGAGAGAAAAAATATTTACTTCCGAAAGCCGTTCATACTCGACCGTGGCAAGAAAGTTCCGAAAAAAATAGCAAAAAAACTGAAAAATTAAAAATCCTCTTTCCGAATTTATTTTTAGCCTAAACGGGATGAGATAGGCCGAGAAACAGAGAGAAAAATTTTACTGCCGAATTCCGTTCACACTCGACCTAGACAAGAAAATTCCAAAAAATTAGCAAAAAAATTGAAAAAACTGAAAAACCTCTTTCCGATATTATTTTTAGACAAAACGGGGTGAGATAGGCCGAGAAAGTGGGAAAAAAATTTTACTCCCGAATTCCGTTCCTACTCGACCCGGCCAGGAAAATTCCGAAACGAATAGTAAAAAATTTGAAAAAATAAAAAAACCTCTTTCCGACATTATTTTTAGCCAAAACAGGATGAGATAGGCCGAGAAAGCGAAAAAAAAAATTTACTTCCGAATTCCGTTCATACTCGACCGAGGCAAGAAAATTCCGAAAAAAATAGCAAAAAAATTGAAAAAATTTAAAAACCTCTTTCCGATATTATTTTTAGCCAAAACGGATGAGATCGGCCGAGAAAGTGGGAAAAAAATTTTACTCCCGAATGTCTCGTTCATACTTGACTCAGGCAAGAAAATTCCGAAAAAAATAGAAAAATAATTGAAAAAACTAAAAAAACCTCTTTCCGACATTATTTTTTGCCAAAACGAGATGAGATAGGCCGAGAAAGAGAAAAAAAAAATTTTACTTCCGAATTCCGTTCATACTCGACCGAGGCAAGAAAATTCCGAAAAAAATAGCAAAAAAATTGAAAAAATTTAAAAACCTCTTTCCGACATTATTTTTAGCCAAAACGGTATGAGATAGGCCGAGAAAGAGTAAAAAAAAATTTTACATCCGAATTCCGTTCATACTCGACCGAGGCAAGAAAATTCCGAAAAAAATAGCAAAAAAATTTAAAAAATTTAAAAACCTCTTTCCGATATTATTTTTAGCCAAAACGAGATGAGATCGGCCGAGAAAGTGGGAAAAAAATTTTAGTCCTGAATGTCGTTCATACTTGACCCAGGCAAGAAAATTCCGAAAAAAATAGAAAAATAATTGAAAAAACTAAAAAAAACCACTTTCCGACATTATTTTTTGCCAAAACGAGATGAGATAGGCCGAGAAAAAGAAAAAAAAAATTTACTTCCGAATTCCGTTCATACTCGACCGAGGCAAGAAAATTCCGAAAAAAATAGCAAAAAAATTGAAAAAAATTTAAAAACCTCTTTCTGACATTATTTTTTACCAAAACGGGATGAGATAGGCCGAGATGGAGAAAAAAAAAAATTACTTCCGAATTCCGTTCATACTCGACTCGGGTGAGAAAATTCCTAAAAAAATAGCAAAAAAATTGAAAAAATTTAAAAACCTCTCTCCGATATTATTTTTAGCCAAAACGGGATGAGATAGGCCGAGAAAGAGAGAAAAAAATTTTACTTCCAAATTCCGTTCATACTCGACTCGTGCAAGAGAATTCCGAAAAAAATAGCAAAAAATTTTAAAAAATTAAAAAACCTCTTTCCGACATTATTTTTAGCCAAAACGCGATGAGAGAGGCCGAGAAAGAGAGAAAAAATTTTTATTCCCGAAAGCCGTTCATACTCAACCGTGGCAAGAAAATTACGAAAAAAATAGCAAAAGAACTGAAAAAATTAAAAATCCTCTTTCCGAATTTATTTTTAGCCTAAACGGGATGAGATAGGCCGAGAAACAAAGAAAGAAATTTTACTCTCGAATTCCGTTCATACTCGACCTAGACAAGAAAATTCCAAAAAAATAGCAAAAAAATTGAAAAAATTGAAAAACCTCTTTCCGATATTATTTTAGCCAAAACGGAGATGAGATAGGCCGAGAAAGAGGGAACAAAATTTTACACCCGAATTCCGTTCATACTCGACCTAGACAAGAAAATTCCAAAGAAATAGCAGAAAAATTGAAAAAATTGAAAAACCTCTTTCCGATATTATTTTTAGCCAAAACGGGGATGAGATAGGCCGAGAAAGAGGGAAAAAAATTTTACTCCCGAATTCTGTTCCTACTCGACCCGGCAAAGAAAATTCCGAAAAAAATAGTAAAAAAATTGAAAAAATAAAAAAACCTCTTTCCGACATTATTTTTTGCCAAACGGGATGAGATAGGCCGAGATGGAGAAAAAAAAAAATTTACTTTCGAATTCCGTCCATACTCGACTCGGGTGAGAAAATTCTGAAAAAAATAGCAAAAAAATTGAAAAAATTAAAAAACCTCTCTCCGATATTATTTTCAGCCAAAACGGGATGAGATAGGCCAAGAAAGAGAGAAAAAAATTCTACTTCCGAATTCCGTCCATACTCGACTCGTGCAAGAGAATTCCGAAAAAAATAGGAAAACTTTGAAAAAATTAAAAAACCACTTTCCGACATTATTTTTAACCAAAATGGGATGAGATAGGCCGAGAAAGAGAGAAAAAATTTGTACTCCCGAAAGCCGTTCATACTCGACCGTGGAAAGAAAATTCCGAAAAAAATAGCAAAAAAACAGAAAAAATAAAAAATCCTCTTTCCGAATTTATTTTTAGTCTAAACGGGATGAGATAGGCCGAGAAACAGAGAAAAAAATTTTACTCCCGAATTTTGTTCATACCCGACCTAGACAAGAAAATTCCAAAAAAATATCAAAAAAATTGAAAAAATTGAAAAACCTCTTTCCGATATTATTTTTAGCCAAAACGGAGATGAGATAGGCTGAGAAGGAGGGAAAAAAATTTTACTCTCGAATTCCGTTCTTACGCGACCCGGCCAAGAAAATTCCGAAACAAATAGTAAAAAAATTGAAAAAATAAAAAAACCTCTTTCCGACATCATTTTTTGCCAAAACGGGATGAGATAGTCCGAGATGGAGAAAAAAAAATTTACTTCCGAATTCCGTTCATACTAGACCCGGGTGAGAAGAATTCAGAAAAAAATAGAAAAAAAATTGAAAAAATTAAAAAACCTCTCTCCGATATTATTTTTAGCCAAAACGGGATGAGATAGGCCGAGAATGAGAGAAAGAAATTTTACTTCCGAATTCTGTTCATACTCGACTCGTGCAAGAGAATTCCGAAAAAAATAGCAAAAAATTTTAAAAAATTAAAAAACCTCTTTCCGACATTATTTTTAGCCAAAACGGGATGAGACAGGCCGAGAAAGAGAAAAATAATTTTACTTCCGAATTCCGTTCAATCCCGACTCGGGCAAGAAAATTCCGAACAAAATTGCAAGAAAATTGAAAAAATTAAAAAAACCTCTTTCCGATATTAATTTCAGCCAAAACGGTATGAGATAGGCCGAGAAAGAGAGAAAAAAAATTTACTTCTGAATTCCGTTCATACTCAACCGAGGCAAGAAAATTCCGAAAAAAATAACAAAAAAATTGAAAAAATTTAAAAACCTCTTTCCGACATTATTTTTAGCCAAAACGGGATGAGATAGGCTGAGAAAGAGAAAAAAAAAATTTTACTTCCGAATTCCGTTCATATTTGACACAGGCAAGAAAATTCCGAAAAAAATAGCAAAAAAATTGAAAAAATTAAAAAAACCTCTTTCCGACATTATTTTTTGCCAAAACGGGATGAGATTGGCCGGGAAAGGGAAAAAAAAATTTTACTCCCCATGCTCGCCCCAGGCAAGAAAATTCAGAAAAAAAATGGCAAAAAAATTGAAAAAAACTAAAAAAACCTCTTTCCGACATTATTTTTTGCCAAAACGGATGAGATAGGCCGGAGAAAGAGAAAAAAAAAAATTTACTTCCGAATTCCGTTCATACTCGACAGAGGCAAGAAAATTCCAAAAAAAATAGCAGTAAAATTGAAAAAAATTAAAAATCCTCTTTCCAAATTTATTTTAGCCTAAACGGGATGAGATAGGCCGAGAAACAGAGAAAGAAATTTTACTCTCGAATTCTGTTCATACTCGACCTAGACAAGAAAATTCCAAAAAAATAGCAAAAAAATTGAAAAAGTTGAAAAACTCTTTCCAATATTATTTTTAGCAAATACGGGGATGAGATAGGCCGAGAAAGAGGGAAAAAAATTTTACTCCCGAATTCCGTTCATACTCGACCTAGACAAGAAAATTCCAAAAAAATATCAAAAAAATTGAAAAAATTGAAAAACCTATTTCCGATATTATTTTTTGCCAAAACGGGGATGAGATAGGCCGAGAAAGAGGGAAAAAAATTTTACTCCCGAATTCCGTTCCTACTCGACCAGGCCAAGAAAATTCCGAAACAAATAGTAAAAAAATTGAAAAAATAAAAAAACCTCTTTCCGACATTATTTTTTTGCCAAAACGGGATGAGATAGGCCGAGAAAGAGAAAAAAAAAAATTTTACTTCCGAATTCCGTTCATACTCGACCGAGGCAAGAAAATTCCGAAAAAAAGAGCAAAAAAATTGAAAAAATTTAAAAACCTCTTTCCGACATTATTTTTTGCCAAAACGGGATGAGATAGGCCAAGATGGAGAAAAAAAAAATTTTACTTCCGAATTCCGTTCATGCTCGACTCGGGTGAGAAAATTCCGAAAAAAATAGCAAAAAAATTGAAAAAATTAAAAAACCTCTTTCCGACATTATTTTTTTCCAAAACGGGATGAGATAGGCCGAGATGGAGAAAAAAAAAATTTTACTTCCGAATTCCGTCCATACTCGACTCGGGTGAGAAAATTCTGAAAAAATATCAAAAAAATTGAAAAAATTAAAAAACATCTCTCCAATATTATTTTTAGCCAAAACGGGATGAGATAGGCCGAGAAAGAGAGAAAAAAAAATTTTACTTCCGAATTCCGTTCATACTCGACTCGTGCAAGAGAATTCCGAAAAAAATAGCAAAAAATTTGAAAAAATTAAAAAACCTCTTTCCGACATTATTTTTAGCCAAAACTGGATGAGATAGGCCGAGAAAGAGAAAAAAAATTTTACTCCCGAAAGCCGTTCATACTCGACCGTGGCAAGAAAGTTCCGAAAAAAATAGCAAAAAAACTGAAAAAATTAAAAATCCTCTTTCCGAATTTATTTTTAGCCTAAACGGGATGAGATAGGCCGAGAAACAGAGAAAAAAATTTTACTGCCGAATTCCGCTCATACTCGACCTAGACAAGAAAATTCCAAAAAAATAGCAAAAAAATTGAAAAAACTGAAAAACCTCTTTCCGATGTTATTTTTAGACAAAACGGGGATGAGATGGGGCCGAGAAAGAGGGAAAAAAAATTTTACTTCCGAATTCCGTTCATACTCGACCGAGGCAAGAAAATTCCGAAAAAAAGAGCAAAAAAATTGAAAAAATTTAAAAACCTCTTTCCGACATTATTTTTTGCCAAAACGGGATGAGATAGGCCAAGATGGAGAAAAAATAAATTTTACTTCCGAATTCCGTTCATGCTCGACTCGGGTGAGAAAATTTCGAAAAAAATAGCAAAAAAATTGAAAAAATTAAAAAACCTCTTTCCGACATTATTTTTTGCCAAAACGGGGATGAGATAGGCCGAGAAAGAGGGAAAAAAATTTTACTCCCGAATTCCGTTCCTACTTGACCCGGCCAAGAAAATTCCGAAACAAATAGTAAAAAAATTGAAAAAACAAAAAAACCTCTTTCCGACATTATTTTTTGCCAAAACGGGATGAGATAGGCCGAGAAAGAGAAAAAAAAAAATTTTACTTCCGAATTCCGTTCATACTCGACCGAGGCAAGAAAATTCCGAAAAAAATTGCAAAAAAATTGAAAAAAATTTAAAAACCTCTTTCCGACATTATTTTTTGCCAAAACTGGATGAGATAGGCCGAGATGGAGAAAAAAAAAATTTTACTTCCGAATTCCGTCCATACTCGACTCGGGTGAGAAAATTCTGAAAAAAATAGCAAAAAAATTGAAAAAATTAAAAAAACATCTCTCCGATATTATTTTTAGCCAAAACGGGAAGAGATAGGCCGAGAAAGAGAGAAAAAAATTTTACTTCCAAATTCCGTTCATACTCGACTCGTGCAAGAGAATTCCGAAAAAAATAGCAAAAAATTTGAAAAAATTAAAAAACCTCTTTCTGACATTATTTTTAGCCAAAACTGGATGAGATAGGCCAAGAAAGAGAGAAAAAATTTTTACTCCCGAAAGCCGTTCATACTCGACCGTGGCAAGAAAGTTCCGAAAAAAATAGCAAAAAAACTGAAAAAATTAAAAGTCCTCTTTCCGAATTTATTTTTTGCCTAAACGGGATGAGATAGGCCGAGAAACGGAGAAAAAAATTTTACTGCCGAATTCCGTTCATACTCGACCTAGACAAGAAAATTCCAAAAAAATAGCAAAAAAATTGAAAAAACTGAAAAACCTCTTTCCGATATTATTTTTAGACAAAACGGGGTTGAGATAGGCCGAGAAAGTGGGAAAAAAATTTTACTCCCGAATTCCGTTCCTACTCGACCTGGCCAAGAAAATTCCGAAACAAATAGTAAAAAATTTGAAAAAATAAAAAAACCTCTTTCCGACATTATTTTTAGCCAAAACGGGATGAGATAGGCCGAGAAAGAGAAAAAAAAAATTTTACTTCCGAATTCCGTTCATACTCGACCGAGGCAAGAAAATTCCGAAAAAAAGAGCAAAAAAATTGAAAAAATTTAAAAACCTCTTTCCGACATTATTTTTTGCCAAAACGGGATGAGATAGGCCAAGATGGAGAAAAAAAAAATTTTACTTCCGAATTCCGTTCATGCTTGACTCGGGTGAGAAAATTCCGAAAAAAATAGCAAAAAAATTGAAAAAATTAAAAAACCTCTTTCCGACATTATTTTTTGCCAAAACGGGGATGAGATAGGCCGAGAAAGAGGGAAAAAAATTTTACTCCCGAATTCCGTTCCTACTCGACCCGGCCAAGAAAATTCCGAAACAAATAGTAAAAAAATTGAAAAAATAAAAAAACCTCTTTCCGACATTATTTTTTGCCAAAACGGGATGAGATAGGCCGAGAAAGAGAAAAAAAAAATTTTACTTCCGAATTCCGTTCATACTCGACCGAGGCAAGAAAATTCCGAAAAAAAGAGCAAAAAAATTGAAAAAATTTAAAAACCTCTTTCCGACATTATTTTTTGCCAAAACGGGATGAGATAGGCCAAGATGGAGAAAAAAAAAATTTTACTTCCGAATTCCGTTCATGCTCAACTCGGGTGAGAAAATTCTGAAAAAAATAGCAAAAAAATTGAAAAAATTAAAAAACATCTCTCCGATATTATTTTTAGCCAAAACGGGAAGAGATAGGCCGAGAAAGAGAGAAAAAAAATTTTCTTCCGAATTCCGTTCATACTCGACTCGTGCAAGAGAATTCCGAGTAAAATAGCAAAAAATTTGAAAAAATTAAAAAACCTGTTTCCGACATTATTTTTAGCCAAAACTGGATGAGATAGGCCGAGAAAGAGAGAAAAAATTTTTACTCCCGAAAGCCGTTCATACTCGACCGGGGCAAGAAAGTTCCGAAAAAAATAGCAAAAAAACTGAAAAAATTAAAAATCCTCTTTCCGAATTTATTTTTAGCCTAAACGGGATGAGATAGGCCGACAAACAGAGAAAAAAATTTTACTGCCGAATTCCGTTCATACTCGACCTAGACAAGAAAATTCCCAAAAAATAGCAAAAAAATTGAAAAAAACTGAAAAACCTCTTTCCGATATTATTTTTAGACAAAACGGGGTTGAGATAGGCCGAGAAAGTGGGAAAAAAATTTTACTCCCGAATTCCGTTCCTACTCGACCCGGCCAAGAAAATTCCGAAACAAATAGTAAAAAAATTGAAAAAATAAAAAAACCTCTTTCCGACATTATTTTTAGCCAAAACGGGATGAGATAGACCGAGAAGAGAAAAAAAAAAATTTTACTTCCGAATTCCGTTCATACTCGACCGAGGCAAGAAAATTCCGAAAAAATGAGCAAAAAAATTGAAAAAATTTAAAAACCTCTTTCCGAACATTATTTTTTGCCAAAACGGGATGAGATAGGCCAAGATGGAGAAAAAAAAAATTTTACTTCCGAATTCCGTTCATGCTCGACTCGGGTGAGAAAATTCCGAAAAAAATAGCAAAAAAATTGAAAAAATTAAAAAACCTCTTTCCGACATTATTTTTTGCCAAAACGGGGATGAGATAGGCCGAGAAAGAGGGAAAAAAATTTTACACCCGAATTCCGTTCCTACTCGACCCGGCCAAGAAAATTCCGAAACAAATAGTAAAAAAATTGAAAAAATAAAAAAACCTCTTTCCGACATTATTTTTTGCCAAAACGGGATGAGATAGGCCGAGAAAGAGAAAAAAAAAAATTTTACTTCCGAATTCCGTTCATACTCGACCGAGGCAAGAAAATTCCGAAAAAAAGAGCAAGAAAATTGAAAAAAATTTAAAAACCTCTTTCCGACATTATTTTTTGCCAAAACGGTATGAGATAGGCCGAGAAAGAGAGAAAAAAAATTTACTTCTGAATTCCGTTCATACTCAACCGAGGCAAGAAAATTCCGAAAAAAATAACAAAAAAATTGAAAAAAATTTAAAAACCTCTTTCCGACATTATTTTTAGCCAAAACGGGATGAGATAGGCTGAGAAAGAGAAAAAAAAAATTTTACTTCCGAATTCCGTTCATATTTGACACAGGCAAGAAAATTCCGAAAAAAATAGCAAAAAAATTGAAAAAATTAAAAAAACCTCTTTCCGACATTATTTTTTGCCAAAACGGGATGAGATTGGCCGGGAAAGGGAAAAAAAAATTTTACTCCCGAATTCCGTTCATGCTCGCCCCAGGCAAGAAAATTCAGAAAAAAATGGCAAAAAAATTGAAAAAACTAAAAAAACCTCTTTCCGACATTACTTTTTGCCAAAACGGGATGAGATAGGCCGAGAAAGAGAAAAAAAAAATTTTTACTTCCGAATTCCGTTCATACTCGACAGAGGCAAGAAAATTCCAAAAAAAATAGCAGTAAAATTGAAAAAATTAAAAATCCTCTTTCCAAATTTATTTTTAGCCTAAACGGGATGAGATAGGCCGAGAAACAGAGAGAAGAAATTTTACTCTCGAATTCTGTTCATACTCGACCTAGACAAGAAAATTCCAAAAAAATAGCAAAAAAATTGAAAAAGTTGAAAAACCTCTTTGCCAATATTATTTTTAGCAAATACGGGGATGAGATAGGCCGAGAAAGAGGGAAAAAAAATTTTACTCCCGAATCCTTCCCCCGTTCCATACTCGACCTAGACAAGAAAATTCCAAAAAAATATCAAAAAAATTGAAAAAATTGAAAAACCTATTTCCGATATTATTTTTTGCCAAAACGGGGATGAGATAGGCCGAGAAAGAGGGAAAAAAATTTTACTCCCGAATTCCGTTCCTACTCGACCCGGCCAAGAAAATTCCGAAACAAATAGTAAAAAAATTGAAAAAATAAAAAAACCTCTTTCCGACATTATTTTTTGCCAAAACGGGATGAGATAGGCCGAGAAAGAGAAAAAAAAAAAATTTTACTTCCGAATTCCGTTCATACTCGACCGAGGCAAGAAAATTCCGAAAAAAAAGAGCAAAAAAATTGAAAAAATTTAAAAACCTCTTTCCGACATTATTTTTTGCCAAAACGGGATGAGATAGGCCAAGATGGAGAAAAAAAAAATTTTACTTCCGAATTCCGTTCATGCTCGACTCGGGTGAGAAAATTCCGAAAAAAATAGCAAAAAAATTGAAAAAATTAAAAAACCTCTTTCCGACATTATTTTTTGCCAAAACGGGATGAGATAGGCCGAGATGGAGAAAAGAAAAATTTTACTTCCGAATTCCGTCCATACTCGACTCGGGTGAGAAAATTCTGAAAAAAATATCAAAAAAATTGAAAAAATTAAAAAACATCTCCCCAATATTATTTTTAGCCAAAACGGGATGAGATAGGCCGAGAAAGAGAGAAAAAAAAAATTTTACTTCCGAATTCCGTTCATACTCGACTCGTGCAAGAGAATTCCGAAAAAAATAGCAAAAAATTTGAAAAAATTAAAAAACCTCTTTTCCGACATTATTTTTAGCCAAAACTGGATGAGATAGGCCGAGAAAGAGAAAAAAAATTTTACTCCCGAAAGCCGTTCATACTCGACCGTGGCAAGAAAGTTCCGAAAAAAATAGCAAAAAAACTGAAAAAATTAAAAACCCTCTTTCCGAATTTATTTTTAGCCTAAACGGGATGAGATAGGCCGAGAAACAGAGAAAAAAATTTTACTGCCGAATTCCCTCTCATACTCGACCTAGACAAGAAAATTCCAAAAAAATAGCAAAAAAATTGAAAAAACTGAAAAACCTCTTTCCGATATTATTTTTAGACAAAACGGGGATGAGATGGGCCGAGAAAGAGGGAAAAAAAATTTTACTTCCGAATTCCGTTCATACTCGACCGAGGCAAGAAAATTCCCGAAAAAAAGAGCAAAAAAATTGAAAAAATTTAAAAACCTCTTTCCGACATTATTTTTTGCCAAAACGGGATGAGATAGGCCAAGATGGAGAAAGAAAAAATTTTACTTCCGAATTCCGTTCATGCTCGACTCGGGTGAGAAAATTCCGAAAAAAATAGCAAAAAAATTGAAAAAATTAAAAAACCTCTTTCCGACATTATTTTTTGCCAAAACGGGGATGAGATAGGCCGAGAAAGAGGGAAAAAAATTTTACTCCCGAATTCCGTTCCTACTTGACCCGGCCAAGAAAATTCCGAAACAAATAGTAAAAAAATTGAAAAAACCAAAAAAACCTCTTTCCGACATTATTTTTTGCCAAAACGGGATGAGATAGGCCGAGAAAGAGAAAAAAAAAATTTTACTTCCGAATTCCGTTCATACTCGACCGAGGCAAGAAAATTCCGAAAAAAATTGCAAAAAAATTGAAAAAATTTAAAAACCTCTTTCCGACATTATTTTTTGCCAAAACTGGATGAGATAGGCCGAGATGGAGAAAAAAAAAATTTTACTTCCGAATTCCGTCCATACTCGACTCGGGTGAGAAAATTCTGAAAAAAATAGCAAAAAAATTGAAAAAATTAAAAACATCTCTTAGCCAAAACGGGAAGAGATAGGCCGAGAAAGAGAGAAAAAAATTTTACTTCCAAATTCCGTTCATACTCGACTCGTGCAAGAGAATTCCGAAAAAAATAGCAAAAAATTTGAAAAAATTAAAAAACCTCTTTCCGACATTATTTTTAGCCAAAACTGGATGAGATAGGCCAAGAAAGAGAGAAAAAATTTTTACTCCCGAAAGCCGTTCATACTCGACCGTGGCAAGAAAGTTCCGAAAAAAATAGCAAAAAAAACTGAAAAAATTAAAAATCCTCTTTCCGAATTTATTTTTTGCCTAAACGGGATGAGATAGGCCGAGAAACGGAGAAAAAAATTTTACTGCCGAATTCCGTTCATACTCGACCTAGACAAGAAAATTCCAAAAAAATTGCAAAAAAATTGAAAAAACTGAAAAACCTCTTTCCGATATTATTTTTAGACAAAACGGGGGTTGAGATAGGCCGAGAAAGTGGGAAAAAAATTTTACTCCCGAATTCCGTTCCTACTCGACCTGGCCAAGAAAATTCCGAAACAAATAGTAAAAAATTTGAAAAAATAAAAAACCTCTTTCCGACATTATTTTTAGCCAAAACGGGATGAGATAGGCCGAGAAAGAGAAAAAAAAAAATTTTACTTCCGAATTCCGTTCATACTCGACCGAGGCAAGAAGATTCCGAAAAAAAGAGCAAAAAAATTGAAAAAATTTAAAAACCTCTTTCCGACATTATTTTTTGCCAAAACGGGATGAGATAGGCCAAGATGGAGAAAAAAAAAATTTTACTTCCGAATTCCGTTCATGCTTGACTCGGGTGAGAAAATTCCGAAAAAAATAGCAAAAAAATTGAAAAAAATTAAAAAACCTCTTTCCGACATTATTTTTTGCCAAAACGGGGATGAGATAGGCCGAGAAAGAGGGAAAAAAATTTTACTCCCGAATTCCGTTCCTACTCGACCCGGCCAAGAAAATTCCGAAACAAATAGTAAAAAAATTGAAAAAATAAAAAAACCTCTTTCCGACATTATTTTTTGCCAAAACGGGATGAGATAGGCCGAGAAAGAGAAAAAAAAAATTTTACTTCCGAATTCCGTTCATACTCGACCGAGGCAAGAAAATTCCGAAAAAAAGAGCAAAAAAATTGAAAAAATTTAAAAACCTCTTTCCGACATTATTTTTTGCCAAAACGGGATGAGATAGGCCAAGATGGAGGAAAAAAAAAATTTTACTTCCGAATTCCGTTCATGCTCAACTCGGGTGAGAAAATTCTGAAAAAAATAGCAAAAAAATTGAAAAAATTAAAAAACATCTCTCCGATATTATTTTTAGCCAAAACGGGAAGAGATAGGCCGAGAAAGAGAGAAAAAAAATTTTCTTCCGAATTCCGTTCATACTCGACTCGTGCAAGAGAATTCCGAGTAAAATAGCAAAAAATTTGAAAAAATTAAAAAACCTCTTTCCGACATTATTTTAGCCAAAACTGGATGAGATAGGCCGAGAAAGAGAGAAAAAATTTTTACTCCCGAAAGCCGTTCATACTCGACCGGGGCAAGAAAGTTCCGAAAAAAATAGCAAAAAAACTGAAAAAAATTAAAAATCCTCTTTCCGAATTTATTTTTAGCCTAAACGGGATGAGATAGGCCGACAAACAGAGAAAAAAATTTTACTGCCGAATTCCGTTCATACTCGACCTAGACAAGAAAATTCCCAAAAAAATAGCAAAAAAATTGAAAAACTGAAAAACCTCTTTCCGATATTATTTTTAGACAAAACGGGGGTTGAGATAGGCCGAGAAAGTGGGAAAAAAATTTTACTCCCGAATTCCGTTCCTACTCGACCCGGCCAAGAAAATTCCGAAACAAATAGTAAAAATTTTGAAAAAATAAAAAAACCTCTTTCCGACATTATTTTTAGCCAAAACGGGATGAGATAGACCGAGAAAGAGAAAAAAAAAATTTTACTTCCGAATTCCGTTCATACTCGACTGAGGCAAGAAAATTCCGAAAAAATGAGCAAAAAAATTGAAAAAATTTAAAAACCTCTTTCCGACATTATTTTTTGCCAAAACGGGATGAGATAGGCCAAGATGGAGAAAAAAAAAATTTTACTTCCGAATTCCGTTCATGCTCGACTCGGGTGAGAAAATTCCGAAAAAAATAGCAAAAAAATTGAAAAAATTAAAAAATCTCTTTCCGACATTATTTTTTGCCAAAACGGGGATGAGATAGGCCGAGAAAGAGGGAAAAAAATTTTACACCCGAATTCCGTTCCTACTCGACCCGGCCAAGAAAATTCCGAAACAAATAGTAAAAAAATTGAAAAAATAAAAAAACCTCTTTCCGACATTATTTTTTGCCAAAACGGGATGAGATAGGTCGAGAAAGAGAAAAAAAAAATTTTACTTCCGAATTCCGTTCATACTCGACCGAGGCAAGAAAATTCCGAAAAAAAGAGCAAGAAAATTGAAAAAATTTAAAAACCTCTTTCCGACATTATTTTTTGCCAAAACGGGATGAGATAGGCCAAGATGGAGAAAAAAAAAAATTTTACTTCCGAATTCCGTTCATGCGCAACTCGGGTGAGAAAATTCTGAAAAAAATAGCAAAAAATTGAAAAAATTAAAAAACATCTCTCCGATATTATTTTAGCCAAAACGGGAAGAGATAGGCCGAGAAAGAGAGAAAAAAAATTTTCTTCCGAATTCCGTTCATACTCGACTCGTGCAAGAGAATTCCGAGTAAAATAGCAAAAAATTTGAAAAAATTAAAAAACCTCTTTCCGACATTATTTTTAGCCAAAACTGGATGAGATAGGCCGAGAAAGAGAGAAAAAATTTTTACTCCCGAAAGCCGTTCATACTCGACCGGGGCAAGAAAGTTCCGAAAAAAATAGCAAAAAAACTGAAAAAATTAAAAATCCTCTTTCCGAATTTATTTTTAGCCTAAACGGGATGAGATAGGCCGACAAACAGAGAAAAAAATTTTACTGCCGAATTCCGTTCATACTCGACCTAGACAAGAAAATTCCCAAAAAATAGCAAAAAAATTGAAAAAAACTGAAAAAACCTCTTTCCGATATTATTTTTAGACAAAACGGGGTTGAGATAGGCCGAGAAAGTGGGAAAAAAAATTTTACTCCCGAATTCCGTTCCTACTCGACCCGGCCAAGAAAATTCCGAAACAAATAGTAAAATTTTGAAAAAATAAAAAAAACCTCTTTCCGACATTATTTTTAGCCAAAACGGGATGAGATAGACCGAGAAAGAGAAAAAAAAAAATTTTACTTCCGAATTCCGTTCATACTCGACCGAGGCAAGAAAATTCCGAAAAAATGAGCAAAAAAATTGAAAAAAATTTAAAAACCTCTTTCCGACATTATTTTTTGCCAAAACGGGATGAGATAGGCCAAGATGGAGAAAAAAAAAATTTTACTTCCGAATTCCGTTCATGCTCGACTCGGGTGAGAAAATTCCGAAAAAAAATAGCAAAAAAATTGAAAAAATTAAAAAACCTCTTTCCGACATTATTTTTTGCCAAAACGGGGATGAGATAGGCCGAGAAAGAGGGAAAAAAATTTTACACCCGAATTCCGTTCCTACTCGACCCGGCCAAGAAAATTCCGAAACAAATAGTAAAAAAATTGAAAAAATAAAAAAACCTCTTTCCGACATTATTTTTTGCCAAAACGGGATGAGATAGGCCGAGAAAGAGAAAAAAAAAATTTTACTTCCGAATTCCGTTCATACTCGACCGAGGCAAGAAAATTCCGAAAAAAAGAGCAAGAAAATTGAAAAAATTTAAAAACCTCTTTCCGACATTATTTTTTGCCAAAACGGGATGAGATAGGCCAAGATGGAGAAAAAAAAAATTTTACTTCCGAATTCCGTTCATGCGCAACTCGGGTGAGAAAATTCCGAAAAAAAATAGCCAAAAAATTGAAAAAATGAAAAAAACCTCTTTCCGACATTATTTTTTGCCAAAACGGGATGAGATAGGCCGAGATGGAGAAAAAAAAAATTTTTACTTCCGAATTCCGTCCATACTCGACTCGGGTGAGAAAATTCTGAAAAAAATAGCAAAAAAAATTGAAAAAATTAGAAAACATCTCTCCGATATTATTTTTAGCCAAAACGGGATGAGATAGGCCGAGAAAGAGAGAGAAAAAAATTTTACTTCCGAATTCCGTTCATGCTCAACTCGGGTGAGAAAATTCCGAAAAAAATAGCCAAAAAATTGAAAAAATTAAAAAACCTCTTTCCGACATTATTTTTTGCCAAAACGGGATGAGATAGGCCGAGATGGAGAAAAAAAAAAATTTTTACTTCCGAATTCCGTCCATACTCGACTCGGGTGAGAAAATTCTGAAAAAAATAGCAAAAAAATTGAAAAAATTAGAAAACATCTCTCCGATATTATTTTTAGCCAAAACGGGATGAGATAGGCCGAGAAAGAGAGAAAAAAATTTTACTTCCGAATTCCGTTCATACTCGACTCGTGCAAGAGAATTCCGAAAAAAATAGCAAAAAATTTGAAAAAATTAAAAAACCTCTTTCCGACATTATTTTTAGCCAAAACTGGATGAGATTGGCCGAGAAAGAGAGAAAAAATTTTTACTCCCGAAAGCCATTCATACTCTACCGTGGCAAGAAAGTTCCGAAAAAAATAGCAAAAAAACTGAAAAAATTAAAAATCCTCTTTCCGAATTTATTTTTAGCCTAAACGGGATGAGATAGGCCGACAAACAGAGAAAAAAAATTTTACTGCCGAATTCCGTTCATACTCGACCTAGACAAGAAAATTCCAAAAAAATAGCAAAAAAATTGAAAAAACTGAAAAAACCTCTTTCCGATATTATTTTTAGACAAAACGGGGGTTGAGATAGGCCGAGAAAGTGGGAAAAAAATTTCACTCCCGAATTCCGTTCCTACTCGACCCGGCCAAGAAAATTCCGAAACAAATAGTAAAAAATTTGAAAAAATAAAAAAACCTCTTTCCGACATTATTTTTAGCCAAAACGGGATGAGATAGGCCGAGAAGAGAAAAAAAAAATTTTACTTCCGAATTCCGTTCATACTCGACCGAGGCAAGAAAATTCCGAAAAAAAAGAGCAAAAAAATTGAAAAAATTTAAAAACCTCTTTCCGACATTATTTTTTGCCAAAACGGGATGAGATAGGCCAAGATGGAGAAAAAAAAAAATTTTACTTCCGAATTCCATTCATGCTCGACTCGGGTGAGAAAATTCCGAAAAAAATAGCAAAAAAATTGAAAAAATTAAAAAACCTCTTTCCGACATTATTTTTTGCCAAAACGGGGATGAGATAGGCCAAGAAAGAGGGAAAAAAATTTTACTCCCGAATTCCGTTCCTGCTCGACCCGGCCAAGAAAATTCTGAAACAAATAGTAAAAAAATTGAAATAATAAGAAAACCTCTTTCCGACATTATTTTTTGCCAAAACGGGATGAGATAGGCCGAGAAAGAGAAAAAAAAAATTTTACTTCCGAATTCCGTTCATACTCGACCGAGGCAAGAAAATTCCGAAAAAAAAGAGCAAAAAAATTGAAAAAATTTAAACACCTCTTTCCGACATTATTTTTTGCCAAAACGGGATGAGATAGGCCAAGATGGAGAAAAAAAAAATTTTACTTCCGAATTCCGTTCATGCTCAACTCGGGTGAGAAAATTCTGAAAAAAATAGCAAAAAATTTGAAAAATTTAAAAAACATCTCTCCGATATTATTTTTAGCCAAAACGGGAAGAGATAGGCCGAGAAAGAGAGAAAAAAAATTTTACTTCCGAATTCCGTTCATACTCGACTCGTGCAAGAGAATTCCGAATAAAATAGCAAAAAATTTGAAAAAATTAAAAAACCTCTTTCCGACATTATTTTTAGCCAAAACTGGATGAGATAGGCCGAGAAAGAGAGAAAAAATTTTTACTCCCGAAAGCCGTTCATACTCGACCGTGGCAAGAAAGTTCCGAAAAAAATAGCAAAAAAACTGAAAAAATTAAAAATCCTCTTTCCGAATTTATTTTTAGCCTAAACGGGATGAGATAGGCCGAGAAACAGAGAAAAAAAATTTTACTGCCGAATTCCGTTCATACTCGACCTAGACAAGGAAAATTCCAAAAAAATAGCAAAAAAATTGAAAAAACTGAAAAACCTCTTTCCGATATTATTTTTAGACAAAACGGGGTTGAGATAGGCCGAGAAAGTGGGAAAAAAATTTTACTCCCGAATTCAGTTCCTACTCGACCCGGCCAAGAAAATTCCGAAACAAATAGTAAAAAATTTGAAAAAATAAAAAAACCTCTTTCCGACATTATTTTTAGCCAAAACGGGATGAGATAGGCCGAGAAAGAGAAAAAAAAAAATTTACTTCCGAATTCCGTTCATACTCGACCGAGGCAAGAAAATTCCGAAAAAAAGAGCAAAAAAATTGAAAAAATTTAAAAACCTCTTTCCGACATTATTTTTTGCCAAAACGGGATGAGATAGGCCAAGATGGAGAAAAAAAAAATTTTACTTCCGAATTCCGTTCATGCTCGACTCGGGTGAGAAAATTCCGAAAAAAATAGCAAAAAAATTGAAAAAATTAAAAAACCTCTTTCCGACATTATTTTTTGCCAAAACGGGGATGAGATAGGCCGAGAAAGAGGGAAAAAAATTTTACTCCCGAATTCCGTTCCTACTCGACCCGGCCAAGAAAATTCCGAAACAAATAGTAAAAAAATTGAAAAAATAAAGAAACCTCTTTCCGACATTATTTTTTGCCAAAACGGGATGAGATAGGCCGAGAAAGAGAAAAAAAAAATTTTACTTCCGAATTCCGTTCATACTCGACCGAGGCAAGAAAATTCCGAAAAAAAGAGCAAAAAAATTGAAAAAATTTAAAAACCTCTTTCCGACATTATTTATTGCCAAAACGGGATGAGATAGGCCAAGATGGAGAAAAAAAAATTTTACTTCCGAATTCCGTTCATGCTCAACTCGGGTGAAAAAATTCCGAAAAAAATAGCCAAAAATTGAAAAAATTAAAAAACCTCTTTCCGACATTATTTTTTGCCAAAACGGGATGAGATAGGCCGAGATGGAGAAAAAAAAAAATTTTACTTCCGAATTCCGTCCATACTCGACTCGGGTGAGAAAATTCTGAAAAAAATAGCAAAAAAATTGAAAAAAATTAGAAAACATCTCTCCGATATTATTTTTAGCCAAAACGGGATGAGATAGGCCGAGAAAGAGAGAAAAAAATTTTTCTTCCGAATTCCGTTCATACTCGACTCGTGCAAGAGAATTCCGAAAAAAAATAGCAAAAAATTTGAAAAAATTAAAAATCCTCTTTCCGACATTATTTTTAGCCAAAACTAGATGAGATAGGCCGAGAAAGAGAGAAAAAATTTTTACTCCCGAAAGCCGTTCATACTCGACCGCGGCAAGAAAGTTCCGAAAAAAATAGCAAAAAAACTGAAAAAATTAAAAATCCTCTTTCCGAATTTATTTTAGCCTAAACGGGATGAGATAGGCCGAGAAACAGAGAAAAAAATTTTACTGCCGAATTCCGTTCATACTCGACCTAGACAAGGAAAATTCCAAAAAAATAGCAAAAAAATTGAAAAAACTGAAAAACCTCTTTCCGATATTATTTTCAGACAAAACGGGGTTGAGATAGGCCGAGAAAGTGGGAAAAAAATTTTACTCCCGAATTCCGTTCCTACTCGACCCGGCCAAGAAAATTCCGAAACAAATAGTAAAAATTTTGAAAAAATAAAAAAACCTCTTTCCGACATTATTTTTAGCGAAAACGGGATGAGATAGGCCGAGAAAGAGAAAAAAAAAAAAATTTACTTCCGAATTCCGTTCATACTCGATCGAGGCAAGAAAATTCCGAAAAAAAGAGCAAAAAAATTGAAAAAAATTTAAAAACCTCTTTCCGACATTATTTTTTGCCAAAACGGGATGAGATAGGCCAAGATGGAGAAAAAAAAAATTTTACTTCCGAATTCCGTTCATGCTCGACTCGGGTGAGAAAATTCCGAAAAAAAATAGCAAAAAAAATGAAAAAATTAAAAAAACCACTTTCCGACATTATTTTTTGCCAAAACGGGGATGAGATAGGCCGAGAAAGAGGGAAAAAAAATTTACTCCCGAATTCCGCTCCTACTCGACCCGGCCAAGAAAATTCCGAAACAAATAGTAAAAAAATTGAAAAAATAAAAAAACCTCTTTCCGACATTATTTTTTGCCAAAACGGGATGAGATAGGCCGAGAAAGAGAAAAAAAAAAAATTTACTTCCGAATTCCGTTCATACTCGACAGAGGCAAGAAAATTCCGAAAAAAAGAGCAAAAAAATTGAAAAAATTTAAAAACCTCTTTCCGACATTATTTTTTGCCAAAACGGGATGAGATAGGCCAAGATGGAGAAAAAAAAAAATTTTACTTCCGAATTCCGTTCATGCTCAACTCGGGTGAGAAAATTCCGAAAAAAATAGCAAAAAAATTGAAAAAATTAAAAAACCTCTTTCCGACATTATTTTTTGCCAAAACGGGATGAGATAGGCCGAGATGGGGAAAAAAAAAATTTTACTTCCGAATTCCGTCCATACTCGACTCGGGTGAGAAAATTCTGAAAAAAATAGCAAAAAAATTGAAAAAATTAAAAAACAACTCTCCGATATTATTTTTAGCCAAAACGGGAAGAGATAGGCCGAGAAAGAGAGAAAAAAATTTTCCTTCCGAATTCCGTTCATACTCGACTCGTGCAAGAGAATTCCGAAAAAAATAGCAAAAATTTGAAAAAATTAAAAAACCTCTTTCCGACATTATTTTTAGCCAAAACTGGATGAGATAGGCCGAGAAAGAGAGAAAAAAATTTTACTCCCGAAAGCCGTTCATACTCGACCGTGGCAAGAAAGTTCCGAAAAAAATAGCAAAAAAACTGAAAAAATTAAAAATTCTCTTTCCGAATTATTTTTAGCCTAAAAGGGATGAGATAGGCCGAGAAACAGAGAAAAAAATTTACTGCCGAATTCCGTTCATACTCGACCTAGACAAGAAAATTCCAAAAAAATAGCAAAAAAATTGAAAAAGCTGAAAAACCTCTTTCCGATATTATTTTTAGACAAAACGGGGTTGAGATAGGCCGAGAAAGTGGGAAAAAAATTTTACTCCCGAATTCCGTTCCTACTCGACCCGGCCAAGAAAATTCCGAAACAAATAGTAAAAAATTTGAAAAAATAAAAAAACCTCTTTCCGACATTATTTTTAGCCAAAACGGGATGAGATAGGCTGAGAAAGCGAAAAAAAAAAATTTTACTTCCGAATTCCGTTCATACTCGACCGAGGCAAGAAAATTCCGAAAAAAATAGCAAAAAAATTGAAAAAATTTAAAAACCTCTTTCCGATATTATTTTTAGCCAAAAAGGGATGAGATCGGCCGAGAAAGTGGGAAAAAAATTTTACTCCCGAATGTCGTTCATACTTGACCCAGGCAAGAAAATTCCGAAAAAAATAGAAAAATAATTGAAAAAACTAAAAAAACCTCTTTTCGACATTATTTTTTGCCAAAACGAGATGAGATAGGCCGAGAAAGAGAAAAAAAAAAATTTTACTTCCGAATTCCGTTCATACTCGACCGAGGCAAGAAAATTCCGAAAAAAAATAGCAAAAAAATTGAAAAAATTCAAAAACCTCTTTCTGACATTATTTTTTACCAAAACGGGATGAGATAGGCCGAGATGGGGAAAAAAAAAAATTACTTCCGAATTCCGTTCATACTCGACTCGGGTGAGAAAATTCCGAAAAAAATAGCAAAAAAATTGAAAAAATTAAAAAACCTCTCTCCGATATTATTTTTAGCCAAAACGGGATGTGATAGGCCGAGAAAGAGAGAAAAAAATTTTACTTCCGAATTCCGTTCATACTCGACTCGTGCAAGAGAATTCCGAAAAAAATAGCAAAAAATTTGAAAAAATTAAAAAACCTCTTTCCGACATTATTTTTAGCCAAAACTGGATGAGATAGGCCGAGAAAGAGAGAAAAAATTTTACTCCCGAAAGCCGTTCATACTCGACCGTGGCAAGAAAGTTCCGAAAAAAATAGCAAAAAAACTGAAAAAATTAAAAAACCTCTTTCCGACATTATTTTTTGCCAAAACGGGGATGAGATAGGCCGAGAAAGAGGGAAAAAAATTTTACTCCTGAATTCCGTTCCTACTCGACCCGGCCAAGAAAATTCCGAAACAAATAGTAAAAAAATTGAAAAAATAAAAAAAACCTCTTTCCGACATTATTTTTTGCCAAAACGGGATGAGATAGGCCGAGAAAGAGAAACAAAACATTTTACTTCCGAATTCCGTTCATACTCGACCGAGGCAAGAAAATTCCGAAAAAAAGAGCAAAAAAATTGAAAAAATTTAAAAACCTCTTTCCGACATTATTTTTTGCCAAAACGGGATGAGATAGGCCAAGATGGAGAAAAAAAAAATTTTACTTCCGAATTCCGTTCATGCTCAACTCGGGTGAGAAAATTCCGAAAAAAATAGCAAAAAAATTGAAAAAATTAAAAAACCTCTTTCCGACATTATTTTTTGCCAAACGGGATGAGATAGGCCGAGATGGAGAAAAAAAAAAATTTTACTTCCGAATTCCGTCCATACTCGACTCGGGTGAGAAAATTCTGAAAAAAATAGCAAAAAAATTGAAAAAATTAGAAAACATCTCTCCGATATTATTTTTAGCCAAAACGGGATGAGATAGGCCGAGAAAGTGAGAAAAAAATTTTACTTCCGAATTCGTTCATACTCGACTCGTGCAAGAGAATTCCGAAAAAAATTGCAAAAAATTTGAAAAAATTAAAAAACCTCTTTCCGACATTATTTTTAGCCAAACTGGATGAGATAGGCCGAGAAAGAGAGAAAAAAATTTTACTCCCGAAAGCCGTTCATACTCGACCGTGGCAAGAAAGTTCCGAAAAAAATAGCAAAAAAACTGAAAAAATTAAAAATCCTCTTTCCGAATTTATTTTTAGCCTAAACGGGATGAGATAGGCCGAGAAACAGAGAAAAAAATTTTACTGCCGATTTCCGTTCATACTCGACCTAGACAAGAAAATTCCAAAAAAATAGCAAAAAAATTGAAAAAACTGAAAAACCTCTTTCCGATATTATTTTTAGACAAAACGGGGTTGAGATAGGCCGAGAAAGTGGGAAAAATAATTTTACTCCCGAATTCCGTTCCTACTCGACCCGGCCAGGAAAATTCCGAAACAAATAGTAAAAAATTTGAAAAAATAAAAAAACCTCTTTCCGACATTATTTTTAGCCAAAACGGGATTGAGATAGGCTGAGAAAGCGAAAAAAAAAAATTTTACTTCCGAATTCCGTTCATACTTGACCGAGGCAAGAAAATTCCGAAAAAAATAGCAAAAAAATTGAAAAAATTTAAAACCTCTTTCCCATATTATTTTTAGCCAAAACGGGATGAGATCAGCCGAGAAAGTGGGAAAAAAATTTTACTCCCGAATGTCGTTCATACTTGACCCAGGCAAGAAAATTCCGAAAAAAAATAGAAAAATAATTGAAAAAACTAAAAAAACCTCTTTTCGACATTATTTTTTGCCAAAACGAGATGAGATAGGTCGAGAAAGAGAAAAAAAAAAATTTTACTTCCGAATTCCGTTCATACTCGATCGAGGCAAGACGATCGAGGCAAGAAAATTCCGAAAAAATAGCAAAAAAATTGAAAAAATTTAAAAACCTCTTTCTGACATTATTTTTTACCAAAACGGGATGAGATAGGCCGAGATGGGGAAAAAAAAAAAAAAACTTCCGAATTCCGTTCATGCTCGACTCGGGTGAGAAAATTCCGAAAAAAATAGCAAAAAAATTGAAAAAATTAAAAAACCTCTCTCCGATATTATTTTTAGCCAAAACGGGATGTGATAGGCCGAGAAAGAGAGAAAAAAATTTTACTTCCGAATTCCGTTCATACTCGACTCGTGCAAGAGAATTCCGAAAAAAATAGCAATAAATTTGAAAATTAAAAAACCTCTTTCCGACATTATTTTTAGCCAAAACTGGATGAGATAGGCCGAGAAAGAGAGAAAAAATTTTTACTCCCGAAAGCCATTCATACTCGACCGTGGCAAGAAAGTTCCGAAAAAAATAGCAAAAAAACTGAAAAAATTAAAAATCCTCTTTCCGAATTTATTTTTAGCCTAAACGGGATGAGATAGGCCGAGAAACAGAGAAAAAAATTTTACTGCCGAATTCCGTTCATACTCGACCTAGACAAGAAAATTCCAAAAAAATAGCAAAAAAATTGAAAAAACTGAAAAACCTCTTTCCGATATTATTTTTAGACAAAACGAGGTTGAGATAGGCCGAGAAAGTGGGAAAAAAATTTTACTCCCGAATTCCGTTCCTACTCGACCCGGCCAAGAAAATTCCGAAACAAATAGTAAAAAATTTGAAAAAATAAAAAAACCTCTTTCCGACATTATTTTTAGCCAAAACGGGATGAGATAGGCCGAGAAAGAGAAAAAAAAAATTTTACTTCCGAATTCCGTTCATACTCGACCGAGGCAAGAAAATTCGAAAAAAAGAGCAAAAAAATTGAAAAAATTTAAAAACCTCTTTCCGACATTATTTTTTGCCAAAACGGGATGAGATAGGCCAAGATGGAGAAAAAAAAAATTTTACTTCCGAATTCCGTTCATGCTCGACTCGGGTGAGAAAATTCCGAAAAAAATAGCAAAAAAATTGAAAAAATTAAAAAACCTCTTTCCGACATTATTTTTTGCCAAAACGGGGATGAGATAGGCCGAGAAAGAGGGAAAAAAATTTTACTCCCGAATTCCGTTCCTACTCGACCCGGCCAAGAAAATTCCGAAACAAATAGTAAAAAAATTGAAAAAATAAAAAAACTTCTTTCCGACATTATTTTTTGCCAAAACGGGATGAGATAGGCTGAGAAAGAGAAAAAAAAAATTTTACTTCCGAATTTCGTTCATACTCGACCGAGGCAAGAAAATTCCGAAAAAAAGAGCAAAAAAAATTGAAAAAATTTAAAAACCTCTTTCCGACATTATTTTTTGCCAAAACGGGATGAGATAGGCCAAGATGGAGAAAAAAAAATTTTACTTCCGAATTCCGTTCATGCTCAACTCGGGTGAGAAAATTCCGAAAAAAATAGCCAAAAATTCAAAAAATTAAAAAACCTCTTTCCGACATTATTTTTTGCCAAAACGGGATGAGATAGGCCGAGATGGAGAAAAAAAAAATTTTTACTTCCGAATTCCGTCCATACTCGACTCGGGTGAGAAAATTCTGAAAAAAATAGCAAAAAAATTGAAAAAATTAGAAAACATCTCTCCGATATTATTTTTAGCCAAAACGGGATGAGATAGGCCGAGAAAGAGAGAAAAAAATTTTACTTCCGAATTCCGTTCATACTCGACTCGTGCAAGAGAATTCCGAAAAAAATAGCAAAAAATTTGAAAAAATTAAAAACCTCTTTCCGACATTATTTTTAGCCAAAACTGGATGAGATAGGCCGAGAAAGAGAGAAAAAATTTTTACTCCCGAAAGCCGTTCATACTCGACCGTGGCAAGAAAGTTCCGAAAAAAATAGCAAAAAAAACTGAAAAAATTAAAAATCCTCTTTCCGAATTTATTTTTAGCCTAAACAGGATGAGATAGGCCGAGAAACAGAGAAAAAGATTTTACTGCCGAATTCCGTTCATACTCGACCTAGACAAGAAAATTCCAAAAAAATAGCAAAAAATTGAAAAAACTGAAAAACCTCTTTCCGATATTATTTTTAGACAAAACGGGGTTGAGATAGGCCGAGAAAGTGGGAAAAAAATTTTACTCCCGAATTCCGTTCCTACTCGACCCGGCCAAGAAAATTCCGAAACAAATAGTAAAAAATTTGAAAAAATAAAAAAACCTCTTTCCGACATTATTTTTAGCCAAAACGGGATGAGATAGGCCGAGAAAGAGAAAAAAAAAAATTTTACTTCCGAATTCCGTTCATACTCGACCGAGGCAAGAAAATTCCGAAAAAAAGAGCAAAAAAATTGAAAAAATTTAAAAACCTCTTTCCGACATTATTTTTGCCAAAACGGGATGAGATAGGCCAAGATGGAGAAAAAAAAATTTTACTTCCGAATTCCGTTCATGCTCGACTCGGGTGAGAAAATTCCGAAAAAAATAGCAAAAAAATTGAAAAAATTAAAAAACCTCTTTCCGACATTATTTTTTGCCAAAACGGGGATGAGATAGGCCGAGAAAGAGGGAAAAAAATTTTACTCCCGAATTCCGTTCCTACTCGACCCGGCCAAGAAAATTCCGAAACAAATAGTAAAAAAATTGAAAAAATAAAAAAACCTCTTTCCGACATTATTTTTTGCCAAAACGGGATGAGATAGGCCGAGAAAGAAAAAAAAAAATTTTTACTTCCGAATTCCGTTCATACTCGACCGAGGCAAGAAAATTCCGAAAAAAAGAGCAAAAAAATTGAAAAAATTTAAAAACCTCTTTCCGACATTATTTTTTGCCAAAACGGGATGAGATAGGCCAAGATGGAGAAAAAAAAATTTTACTTCCGAATTCCGTTCATGCTCGACTCGGGTGAGAAAATTCCGAAAAAAATAGCAAAAAAATTGAAAAAAATTAAAAAACCTCTTTCCGACATTATTTTTTGCCAAAACGGGGATGAGATAGGCCGAGAAAGAGGGAAAAAAATTTTACTCCCGAATTCCGTTCCTACTCGACCCGGCCAAGAAAATTCCGAAACAAATAGTAAAAAAATTGAAAAAATAAAAAACCTCTTTCCGACATTATTTTTTGCCAAAACGGGATGAGATAGGCCGAGAAAGAAAAAAAAAAAATTTTACTTCCGAATTCCGTTCATACTCGACCGAGGCAAGAAAATTCCGAAAAAAAGAGCAAAAAAATTGAAAAAATTTAAAAACCTCTTTCCGACATTATTTTTTGCCAAAACGGGATGAGATAGGCCAAGATGGAGAAAAAAAAAATTTTACTTCCGAATTCCGTTCATGCTCGACTCGGGTGAGAAAATTCCGAAAAAAATAGCAAAAAAATTGAAAAAATTAAAAAACCTCTCTCCGATATTATTTTTAGCCAAAACGGGGATGAGATAGGCCAAGAAAGTGAGAAAAAAATTTTACTTCCGAATTCCGTTCATACTCGACTCGTGCAAGAGAATTCCGAAAAAAATAGCAAAAAATTTGAAAAAATTAAAAAACCTCTTTCCGACATTATTTTTAGCCAAAACTGGATGAGATAGGCCGAGAAAGAGAGAAAAAATTTTTACTCCCGAAAGCCGTTCATACTCGACCGCGGCAAGAAAGTTCCGAAAAAAATAGCAAAAAAACTGAAAAAATTAAAAATCCTCTTTCCGAATTTATTTTTAGCCTAAACGGGATGGGATAGGCCGAGAAACAGAGAAAAAAATTTTACTGCCGAATTCCGTTCATACTCGACCTAGACAAGAAAATTCCAAAAAAATAGCAAAAAAATTGAAAAAACTGAAAAACCTCTTTCCGATATTATTTTCAGACAAAACGGGGTTGAGATAGGCCGAGAAAGTGGGAAAAAAATTTTACTCCCGAATTCCGTTCCTACTCGACCCGGCCAAGAAAATTCCGAAACAAATAGTAAAAATTTTGAAAAAATAAAAAAACCTCTTTCCGACATTATTTTTAGCGAAAACGGGATGAGATAGGCCGAGAAAGAGAAAAAAAAAAATTTACTTCCGAATTCCGTTCATACTCGATCGAGGCAAGAAAATTCCGAAAAAAAGAGCAAAAAAATTGAAAAAATTTAAAAACCTCTTTCCGACATTATTTTTTGCCAAAACGGGATGAGATAGGCCAAGATGGAGAAAAAAAAAATTTTACTTCCGAATTCCGGTCATGCTCGACTCGGGTGAGAAAATTCGAAAAAAAATAGCAAAAAAAATGAAAAAATTAAAAAACCACTTTCCGACATTATTTTTTGCCAAAACGGGGATGAGATAGGCCGAGAAAGAGGGAAAAAAATTTTACTCCCGAATTCCGCTCCTACTCGACCCGGTCAAGAAAATTCCGAAACAAATAGTAAAAAAATTGAAAAAATAAAAAAACCTCTTTCCGACATTATTTTTTGCCAAAACGGGATGAGATAGGCCGAGAAAGAGAAAAAAAAAATTTTACTTCCGAATTCCGTTCATACTCGACCGAGGCAAGAAAATTCCGAAAAAAAGAGCAAAAAAATTGAAAAAAATTTAAAAACCTCTTTCCGACATTATTTTTTGCCAAAACGGGATGAGATAGGCCAAGATGGAGAAAAAAAAATTTTACTTCCGAATTCCGTCCATACTCGACTCGGGTGAGAAAATTCTGAAAAAATAGCAAAAAAATTGAAAAAATTAAAAAACAACTCTCCGATATTATTTTTAGCCAAAACGGGAAGAGATAGGCCGAGAAAGAGAGAAAAAAATTTTACTTCCGAATTCCGTTCATACTCGACTCGTGCAAGAGAATTCCGAAAAAAATAGCAAAAATTTGAAAAAATTAAAAAACCTCTTTCCGACATTATTTTTAGCCAAAACTGGATGAGATAGGCCGAGAAAGAGAGAAAAAAATTTTACTCCCGAAAGCCGTTCATACTCGACCGTGGCAAGAAAGTTCCGAAAAAAATAGCAAAAAAACTGAAAAAATTAAAAATCCTCTTTCCGAATTTATTTTTAGCCTAAACGGGATGAGATAGGACGAGAAACAGAGAAAAAAATTTTACTGCCGAATTCCGTTCATACTCGACCTAGACAAGAAAATTCCAAAAAAATAGCAAAAAAATTGAAAAAACTGAAAAACCTCTTTCCGATATTATTTTCAGACAAAACGGGGTTGAGATAGGCCGAGAAAGTGGGAAAAAAATTTTACTCCCGAATTCCGTTCCTACTCGACCCGGCAAGAAAATTCCGAAACAAATAGTAAAAATTTTGAAAAAATAAAAAACCTCTTTCCGACATTATTTTTAGCGAAAACGGGATGAGATAGGCCGAGGAAAGAGAAAAAAAAAAATTTACTTCCGAATTCCGTTCATACTCGATCGAGGCAAGAAAATTCCGAAAAAAAGAGCAAAAAAATTGAAAAAATTTAAAAACCTCTTTCCGACATTATTTTTTGCCAAAACGGGATGAGATAGGCCAAGATGGAGAAAAAAAAATTTTACTTCCGAATTCCGGTCATGCTCGACTCGGGTGAGAAAATTCCGAAAAAAATAGCAAAAAAATGAAAAAATTAAAAAACCACTTTCCGACATTATTTTTTGCCAAAACGGGGATGAGATAGGCCGAGAAAGAGGGGAAAAAAATTTTACTCCCGAATTCCGCTCCTACTCGACCCGGCCAAGAAAATTCCGAAACAAATAGTAAAAAAATTGAAAAAAATAAAAAAACCTCTTTCCGACATTATTTTTTGCCAAAACGGGATGAGATAGGCCGAGAAAGAGAAAAAAAAATTTTACTTCCGAATTCCGTTCATACTCGATCGAGGCAAGAAAATTCCGAAAAAAAGAGCAAAAAAAATTGAAAAAATTTAAAAACCTCTTTCCGACATTATTTTTTGCCAAAACGGGATGAGATAGGCCAAGATGGAGAAAAAAAAATTTTACTTCCGAATTCCGTCCATACTCGACTCGGGTGAGAAAATTCTGAAAAAAATAGCAAAAAAATTGAAAAAATTAAAAAACAACTCTCCGATATTATTTTTAGCCAAACGGGAAGAGATAGGCCGAGAAAGAGAGAAAAAAATTTTACTTCCGAATTCCGTTCATACTCGACTCGTGCAAGAGAATTCCGAAAAAAAATAGCAAAAATTTGAAAAAATTAAAAAACCTCTTTCCGACATTATTTTTAGCCAAAACTGGATGAGATAGGCCGAGAAAGAGAGAAAAAAATTTTACTCCCGAAAGCCGTTCATACTCGACCGTGGCAAGAAAGTTCCGAAAAAAATAGCAAAAAAACTGAAAAAATTAAAAATCCTCTTTCCGAATTTATTTTTAGCCTAAAAGGGATGAGATAGGCCGAGAAACAGAGAAAAAAATTTTACTGCCGAATTCCATTCATACTCGACCTAGACAAAAAAATTCCAAAAAAATAGCAAAAAAATTGAAAAAACTGAAAAACCTCTTTCCGATATTATTTTTAGACAAAACGGGGTTGAGATAGGCCGAGAAAGTGGGAAAAAAATTTTACTCCCGAATTCCGTTCCTACTCGACCCGGCCAGGAAAATTCCGAAACAAATAGTAAAAAATTTGAAAAAATAAAAAAACCTCTTTCCGACATTATTTTTAGCCAAAACGGGATGAGATAGGCTGAGAAAGCGAAAAAAAAAAATTTTACTTCCGAATTCCGTTCATACTCGACCGAGGCAAGAAAATTCCGAAAAAAATAGCAAAAAAATTGAAAAAATTTAAAAACCTCTTTCCGATATTATTTTTAGCCAAAACGGGATGAGATCGGCCGAGAAAGTGGGAAAAAAATTTTACTCCCGAATGTCGTTCATACTTGACCCAGGCAAGAAAATTCCGAAAAAAATAGAAAAATAATTGAAAAAAACTAAAAAAACCTCATTTCGACATTATTTTTTGCCAAAACGAGATGAGATAGGCGAGAAAGAGAAAAAAAAAATTTTACTTCCGAATTCCGTTCATACTCGACCGAGGCAAGAAAATTCCGAAAAAAATAGCAAAAAAATTGAAAAAATTCAAAAACCTCTTTCTGACATTATTTTTTACCAAAACGGGATGAGATAGGCCGAGATGGGGAAAAAAAAAAATTACTTCCGAATTCCGTTCATACTCGACTCGGGTGAGAAAATTCCGAAAAAAAATAGCAAAAAAATTGAAAAAATTAAAAAACCTCTCTCCGATATTATTTTTAGCCAAAACGGGATGTGATAGGCCGAGAAAGAGAGAAAAAAATTTTACTTCCGAATTCCGTTCATACTCGACTCGTGCAAGAGAATTCCGAAAAAAAATAGCAAAAAATTTGAAAAAATTAAAAAACCTCTTCCGACATTATTTTTAGCCAAAACTGGATGAGATAGGCCGAGAAAGAGAGAAAAAATTTTTACTCCCGAAAGCCGTTCATACTCGACCGTGGCAAGAAAGTTCCGAAAAAAAATAGCAAAAAAACTGAAAAAATTAAAAATCCTCTTTCTGAATTTATTTTTAGCCTAAACGGGATGAGATAGGCCGAGAAACAGAGAAAAAAATTTTACTGCCGAATTCCGTTCATACTCGACCTAGATAAGAAAATTCCAAAAAAATAGCAAAAAAATTGAAAAAATTGAAAAACCTCTTTCCGATATTATTTTTAGACAAAACGGGGTTGAGATAGGCCGAGAAAGTGGGAAAAAAATTTTACTCCCGAATTCCGTTCCTACTCGACCCGGCCAAGAAATTCCGAAACAAATAGTAAAAATTTTGAAAAAATAAAAAAAACCTCTTTCCGACATTATTTTTAGCCAAAACGGAATGAGGTAGGCCGAGAAAGAGAAAAAAAAAAAATTTACTTCCGAATTCCGTTCATACTCGACCGAGGCAAGAAAATTCCGAAAAAAAGAGCAAAAAAATTGAAAAAATTTAAAAACCTCTTTCCGACATTATTTTTTGCCAAAACGGGATGAGATAGGCCAAGATGGAGAAAAACAAAATTTTACTTCCGAATTCCGTTCATGCTCGACTCGGGTGAGAAAATTCCGAAAAAAATAGCAAAAAAATTGAAAAAATTAAAAAACCTCTTTCCGACATTATTTTTTGCCAAAACGGGGATGAGATAGGCCGAGAAAGAGGGAAAAAAATTTTACTCCTGAATTCCGTTCCTACTCGACCCGGCCAAGAAAATTCCGAAACAAATAGTAAAAAAATTGAAAAAATAAAAAAACCTCTTTCCGACATTATTTTTTTCCAAAACGGGATGAGATAGGCCGAGAAAGAGAAACAAAACATTTTACTTCCGAATTCCGTTCATACTCGACCGAGGCAAGAAAATTCCGAAAAAAAGAGCAAAAAAATTGAAAAAATTTAAAAACCTCTTTCCGACATTATTTTTTGCCAAACGGGATGAGATAGGCCAAGATGGAGAAAAAAAAAATTTTACTTCCGAATTCCGTTCATGCTCAACTCGGGTGAGAAAATTCCGAAAAAAATAGCAAAAAAATTGAAAAAATTAAAAAACCTCTTTCCGACATTATTTTTTGCCAAAACGGGATGAGATAGGCCGAGATGGAGAAAAAAAAAAATTTTACTTCCGAATTCCGTCCATACTCGACTCGGGTGAGAAAATTCTGAAAAAAATAGCAAAAAAATTGAAAAAATTAGAAAACATCTCTCCGATATTATTTTTAGCCAAAACGGGATGAGATAGGCCGAGAAAGAGAGAAAAAAATTTTACTTCCGAATTCCGTTCATACTCGACTCGTGCAAGAGAATTCCGAAAAAAATAGCAAAAAATTTGAAAAAATTAAAAAACCTCTTTCCGACATTATTTTTAGCCAAAACTGGATGAGATAGGCCGAGAAAGAGAGAAAAAATTTTTACTCCCGAAAGCCGTTCATACTCGACCGTGGCAAGAAAGTTCCGAAAAAAATAGCAAAAAAACTGAAAAAATTAAAAATCCTCTTTCCGAATTTATTTTTAGCCTAAACGGGATGAGATAGGCCGAGAAATAGAGAAAAAAATTTTACTGCCGAATTCCGTTCATACTAGACCTAGACAAGAAAATTCCAAAAAAATAGCAAAAAAATAGCAAAAAAATTGAAAAAACTGAAAAACCTCTTTCCGATATTATTTTTAGACAAAACGGGGTTGAGATAGGCCGAGAAAGAGGGAAAAAAATTTTACTCCCGAATTCCGTTCCTACTCGACCCGGCCAAGAAAATTCCGAAAAAAATAGCAAAAAAATTGAAAAAATTTAAAAACATCTTTCCGATATTATTTTTAGCCAAAACGGGATGAGATCGGCCGAGAAAGTGGGAAAAAAAATTTTACTCCCGAATGTCGTTCATACTTGACCCAGGCAAGAAAATTCCGAAAAAAAATAGAAAAATAATTGAAAAAACTAAAAAAACCTCTTTCTGACATTATTTTTTGCCAAAACGAGTTGAGATTGGCCGAGAAAGAGAAAAAAAAAATTTTACTTCCGAATTCCGTTCATACTCGACCGAGGCAAGAAAATTCCGAAAAAAAATAGGAAAAAAATTGAAAAAATTTAAAAACCTCTTTCCGACATTATTTTTTGCCAAAACGGGATGAGATAGGCCGAGATGGAGAAAAAAAAATTTTTACTTCCGAATTCCGTTCATGCTCGATTCGGGTGAGAAAATTCCGAAAAAAATAGCAAAAAAATTGAAAAAATTAAAAAACATCTTTCCGACATTATTTTTTGCCAAAACGGGATGAGATTGGCCGAGATGGAGAAAAAAAAAATTTTACTTCCGAATTCCGTCCATACTCGACTCGGGTGAGAAAAATTCTGAAAAAAATAGCAAAAAAATTGAAAAAAGTAAAAAACAACTCTCCGATATTATTTTTAGCCAAAACGGGAAGAGATAGGCCGAGAAAGAGAGAAAAAAATTTTACTTCCGAATTCCGTTCATACTCGACTCGTGCAAGAGAATTCCGAAAAAAACAGCAAAAAATTTGAAAAAATTAAAAACCTCTTTCCGACATTATTTTTAGCCAAAACTGGATGATATAGGCCGAGAAAGAGAGAAAAAATTTTTACTCCCGAAAGCCGTTCATACTCGACCGTGGCAAGAAAGTTTCCGAAAAAAATAGCAAAAAAACTGAAAAAATTAAAAATCCTCTTTCCGAATTTATTTTTAGCCTAAACGGGATGAGATAGGCCGAGAAACAGAGAAAAAAATTTTACTGCCGAATTCCGTTCATACTCGACCTAGACAAGAAAATTCCAAAAAAAATAGCAAAAAAATTGAAAAAACTGAAAAACCTCTTTCCGATATTATTTTTAGACAAAACGGGGTTGAGATAGGCCGAGAAAGTGGGAAAAAAATTTTACTCCCGAATTCCGTTCCTACTCGACCCGGCCAGGAAAATTCCGAAACAAATTGTAAAAAATTTGAAAAAATAAAAAAACCTCTTTCCGACATTATTTTTAGCCAAAACGGGATGAGATAGGCTGAGAAAGCGAAAAAAAAAATTTTACTTCCGAATTCCGTTCATACTCGACCGAGGCAAGAAAATTCGAAAAAAATAGCAAAAAAATTGGAAAAATTTAAAAACCTCTTTCCGATATTATTTTTAGCCAAAACGGGATGAGATCGGCCGAGAAAGTGGGAAAAAAATTTTACTCCCGAATGTCGTTCATACTTGACCCAGGCAAGAAAATTCCGAAAAAAATAGAAAAATAATTGAAAAAACTAAAAAAACCTCTTTTCGACATTATTTTTTGCCAAACGAGATGAGATAGGCCGAGAAAGAGAAAAAAAAAAATTTACTTCCGAATTCCGTTCATACTCGACCGAGGCAAGAAAATTCCGAAAAAAATAGCAAAAAAATTGAAAAAATTTAAAAACCTCTTTCTGACATTATTTTTTACCAAAACGGGATGACATAGGCCGAGATGGGGAAAAAAAAAAAATTACTTCCGAATTCCGTTCATACTCGACTCGGGTGAGAAAATTCCGAAAAAAATAGCAAAAAAATTGAAAAAATTAAAAAACCTCTCTCCGATATTATTTTTAGCCAAAACGGGATGTGATAGGCCGAGAAAGAGAGAAAAAAATTTTACTTCCGAATTCCGTTCATACTCGACTCGTGCAAGAGAATTCCGAAAAAAATAGCAAAAAATTTGAAAAAATTAAAAAACCTCTTTCCGACATTATTTTTAGCCAAAACTGGATGAGATAGGCCGAGAAAGAGAGAAAAAATTTTTACTCCCGAAAGCCGTTCATACTCGACCGTGGATAGAAAGTTCCGAAAAAAATAGCAAAAAAACTGAAAAAATTAAAAATCCTCTTTCCGAATTTATTTTTAGCCTAAACGGGATGAGATAGGCCGAGAAACAGAGAAAAAAATTTTACAGCCGAATTCCATTCATACTCGACCTAGACAAGAAAATTCCAAAAAAATAGCAAAAAAATTGAAAAAACTGAAAACCTCTTTCCGATATTATTTTTAGACAAATCGGGGGTTGAGATAGGCCGAGAAAGTGGGGAAAAAAATTTTACTCCCGAATTCCGTTCCTACTCGACCCGGCCAAGAAAATTCCGAAACAAATAGTAAAAATTTTGAAAAAATAAAAAAACCTCTTTCCGACATTATTTTTAGCCAAAACGGGATGAGATAGGCCGAGAAAGAGAAAAAAAAAAATTTTACTTCCGAATTCCGTTCATACTCGACCGAGGCAAGAAAATTCCGAAAAAAAAGAGCAAAAAAATTGAAAAATTTAAAAACCTCTTTCCGACATTATTTTTTGCCAAAACGGTATGAGATAGGCCAAGATGGAGAAAAAAAAAATTTTACTTCCGAATTCCGTTCATGCTCGACTCGGGTGAGAAAATTCCGAAAAAAATAGCAAAAAAATTGAAAAAATTAAAAAACCTCTTTCCGACATTATTTTTTGCCAAAACGGGGATGAGATAGGCCGAGATAGAGGGGAAAAAAATTTTACTCCCGAATTCCGTTCCTACTCGACCCGGCCAAGAAAATTCCGAAACAAATAGTAAAAAAATTGAAAAAATAAAAAAACCTCTTTCCGACATTATTTTTTGCCAAAACGGGATGAGATAGGACGAGAAGAGAAAAAAAACATTTTACTTCCGAATTCCGTTCATACTCGACCGAGGCAAGAAAATTCCGAAAAAAAGAGCAAAAAAATTGAAAAAATTTAAAAACCTCTTTCCGACATTATTTTTTGCCAAAACGGGATGAGATAGGCCAAGATGGAGAAAAAAAAATTTTTACTTCCGAATTCGTTCATGCTCAACTCGGGTGAGAAAATTCCGAAAAAAATAGCAAAAAAATTGAAAAAATTAAAAACCTCTTTCCGACATTATTTTTTGCCAAAACGGGATGAGATAGGCCGAGATGGAGAAAAAAAAAATTTTTACTTCCGAATTCCGTCCATACTCGACTCGGGTGAGAAAATTCTGAAAAAAATAGCAAAAAAATTGAAAAAATTAGAAAACATCTCTCCGATATTATTTTTAGCCAAAACGGGATGAGATAGGCCGAGAAAGTGAGAAAAAAATTTTACTTCGGAATTCCGTTCACACTCGACTCGTGCAAGAGAATTCCGAAAAAAATTGCAAAAAATTTGAAAAAATTAAAAAACCTCTTTCCGACATTATTTTTAGCCAAAACTGGATGAGATAGGCCGAGAAAGTGAGAAAAAAATTTTACTTCCGAATTCCGTTCATACTCGACTCGTGCAAGAGAATTCGGAAAAAAATTGCAAAAAATTTGAAAAAATTAAAAAACCTCTTTCCGACATTATTTTTAGCCAAAACGGGATGAGATAGGCCGAGAAAGAGAAAAAAAAAATTTTACTTCCGAGTTCCGTTCATACTCGACCGAGGCAAGAAAATTCCGAAAAAAAGAGCAAAAAAATTGAAAAAATTTAAAAACCTCTTTCCGAAATTATTTTTTGCCAAAACGGGATGAGATAGGCCAAGATGGAGAAAAAAAAAATTTTACTTCCGAATTCCGTTCATGCTCGACTCGGGTGAGAAAATTCCGAAAAAAATAGCAAAAAAATTGAAAAATTTAAAAAACCTCTTTCCGACATTATTTTTTGCCAAAACGGGATGAGATAGGCCGAGAAAGAGAAAAAAAAAAATTTTACTTCCGAATTCCGTTCATACTCGACCGAGGCAAGAAAATTCCGAAAAAAAGAGCAAAAAAATTGAAAAAATTTAAAAACCTCTTTCCGACATTATTTTTTGCCAAAACGGGATGAGATAGGCCAAGATGGAGAAAAAAAAAATTTTACTTCCGAATTCCGTTCATGCTCAACTCGGGTGAGAAAATTCCGAAAAAAATAGCCAAAAAATTGAAAAAATTAAAAAACCTCTTTCCGACATTATTTTTTGCCAAAACGGGATGAGATAGGCCGAGATGGAGAAAAAAAAAATTTTACTTCCGAATTCCGTCCATACTCGACTCGGGTGAGAAAATTCTGAAAAAAATAGCAAAAAAAATTGAAAAAATGAGAAAACATCTCTCCGATATTATTTTTAGCCAAAACGGGATGAGATAGTCCGAGAAAGAGAGAAAAAAATTTTACTTCCGAATTCCGTTCATACTCGACTCGTGCAAGAGAATTCCGAAAAAAATAGCAAAAAATTTGAAAAAATTAAAAAACCTCTTTCCGACATTATTTTTAGCCAAAACTGGATGAGATAGGCCGAGAAAGAGAGAAAAAATTTTTACTCCCGAAAGCCGTTCATACTCGACCGTGGCAAGAAAGTTCCGAAAAAAATAGCAAAAAAACTGAAAAAATTAAAAATCCTCTTTCCGAATTTATTTTTAGCCTAAACGGGATGAGATAGGCCGAGAAACAGAGAAAAAAATTTTACTGCCGAATTCCGTTCATACTCGACCTAGACAAGAAAATTCCAAAAAAATAGCAAAAAAATTGAAAAAACTGAAAAACCTCTTTCCGATATTATTTTTAGACAAAACGGGGTTGAGATAGGCCGAGAAAGTGGGAAAAAAATTTTACTCCCGAATTCCGTTCCTACTCGACCCGGCCAAGAAAATTCCGAAAAAAATAGCAAAAAAATTGAAAAAATTTAAAAACATCTTTCCGATATTATTTTTAGCCAAAACGGGATGAGATCGGCCGAGAAAGTGGGAAAAAAATTTTACTCCCGAATGTCGTTCATACTTGACCCAGGCAAGAAAATTCCGAAAAAAATAGAAAAATAATTGAAAAAACTAAAAAAACCTCTTTCCGACATTATTTTTTGCCAAAACGAGTTGAGATTGGCCGAGAAAGAGAAAAAAAAAATTTTACTTCCGAATTCCGTTCGTACTCGACCGAGGCAAGAAAATTCCGAAAAAAATAGGAAAAAAATTGAAAAAATTTAAAAACCTCTTTCCGACATTATTTTTTGCCAAAACGGGATGAGATAGGCCGAGATGGAGAAAAAAAAATTTTTACTTCCGAATTCCGTTCATGCTCGATTCGGGTGAGAAAATTCCGAAAAAAATAGCAAAAAAATTGAAAAAATTAAAAAACATCTTTCCGACATTATTTTTTGCCAAAACGGGATGAGATAAGCCGAGATGGAGAAAAAAAAAATTTTACTTCCGAATTCCGTCCATACTCGACTCGGGTGAGAAAATTCTGAAAAAAATAGCAAAAAAATTGAAAAAATTAAAAAACAACTCTCCGATATTATTTTTAGCCAAAACGGGAAGAGATAGGCCGAGAAAGAGAGAAAAAAATTTTACTTCCGAATTCCGTTCATACTCGACTCGTGCAAGAGAATTCCGAAAAAAACAGCAAAAAATTTGAAAAAATTAAAAAACCTCTTTCCGACATTATTTTTAGCCAAAACTGGATGATATAGGCCGAGAAAGAGAGAAAAAATTTTTACTCCCGAAAGCCGTTCATACTCGACCGTGGCAAGAAAGTTCCGAAAAAAATAGCAAAAAAACTGAAAAAATTAAAAATCCTCTTTCCGAATTTATTTTTAGCCTAAACGGGATGAGATAGGCCGAGAAACAGAGAAAAAAATTTTACTGCCGAATTCCGTTCATACTCGACCTAGACAAGAAAATTCCAAAAAAATAGCAAAAAAATTGAAAAAACTGAAAAACCTCTTTCCGATATTATTTTTAGACAAAACGGGGTTGAGATAGGCCGAGAAAGTGGGAAAAAAATTTTACTCCCGAATTCCGTTCCTACTCGACCCGGCCAGGAAAATTCCGAAACAAATTGTAAAAAATTTGAAAAAATAAAAAAACCTCTTTCCGACATTATTTTTAGCCAAAACGGGATGAGATAGGCTGAGAAAGCGAAAAAAAAAAAATTTACTTCCGAATTCCGTTCATACTCGACCGAGGCAAGAAAATTCCGAAAAAAATAGCAAAAAAAATTGAAAAAATTTAAAAACCTCTTTCCGATATTATTTTTAGCCAAAACGGGATGAGATCGGCCGAGAAAGTGGGAAAAAAATTTTACTCCCGAATGTCGTTCATACTTGACCCAGGCAAGAAAATTCCGAAAAAAAATAGAAAAATAATTGAAAAAACTAAAAAAAACCTCTTTTCGACATTATTTTTTGCCAAAACGAGATGAGATAGGCCGAGAAAGAGAAAAAAAAAAATTTACTTCCGAATTCCGTTCATACTCGACCGAGGCAAGAAAATTCCAAAAAAAATAGCAAAAAAATTGAAAAAATTTAAAAACCTCTTTCTGACATTATTTTTTACCAAAACGGGATGACATAGGCCGAGATGGGGAAAAAAAAAAATTACTTCCGAATTCCGTTCATACTCGACTCGGGTGAGAAAATTCCGAAAAAAATAGCAAAAAAATTGAAAAAATTAAAAAACCTCTCTCCGATATTATTTTTAGCCAAAACGGGATGTGATAGGCCGAGAAAGAGAGAAAAAAATTTTACTTCCGAATTCCGTTCATACTCGACTCGTGCAAGAGAATTCCGAAAAAAATAGCAAAAAATTTGAAAAAATTAAAAAACCTCTTTCCGACATTATTTTTAGCCAAAACTGGATGAGATAGGCCGAGAAAGAGAGAAAAAATTTTTACTCCCGAAAGCCGTTCATACTCGACCGTGGCAAGAAAGTTCCGAAAAAAATAGCAAAAAAACTGAAAAAATTAAAAATCCTCTTTCCGAATTTATTTTTAGCCTAAACGGGATGAGATAGGCCGAGAAACAGAGAAAAAAATTTTACTGCCGAATTCCGTTCATACTCGACCTAGACAAGAAAATTCCAAAAAAATAGCAAAAAAATTGAAAAAACTGAAAAACCTCTTTCCGATATTATTTTTAGACAAAACGGGGTTGAGATAGGCCGAGAAAGTGGGAAAAAAATTTTACTCCCGAATTCCGTTCCTACTCGACCCGGCCAAGAAAATTCCGAAACAAATAGTAAAAATTTTGAAAAAATAAAAAAACCTCTTTCCGACATTATTTTTAGCCAAAACGGGATGAGATAGGCCGAGAAAGAGAAAAAAAAAAATTTTACTTCCGAATTCCGTTCATACTCGACCGAGGCAAGAAAATTCCGAAAAAAAGAGCAAAAAAATTGAAAAAATTTAAAAACCTCTTTCCGACATTATTTTTTGCCAAAACGGGATGAGATAGGCCAAGATGGAGAAAAAAAAAATTTTACTTCCGAATTCCGTTCATGCTCGACTCGGGTGAGAAAATTCCGAAAAAAAATAGCAAAAAAATTGAAAAAATTAAAAAACCTCTTTCCGACATTATTTTTTGCCAAAACGGGGATGAGATAGGCCGAGAAAGAGGGAAAAAAATTTTACTCCCGAATTCCGTTCCTACTCGACCCGGCCAAGAAAATTCCGAAACAAATAGTAAAAAAATTGAAAAAATAAAAAAACCTCTTTCCGACATTATTTTTTGCCAAAACGGGATGAGATAGGCCGAGAAAGAGAAAAAAAACATTTTACTTCCGAATTCCGTTCATACTCGACCGAGGCAAGAAAATTCCGAAAAAAAGAGCAAAAAAATTGAAAAAATTTAAAAACCTCTTTCCGACATTATTTTTTGCCAAAACGGGATGAGATAGGCCAAGATGGAGAAAAAAAAAATTTTACTTCCGAATTCCGTTCATGCTCAACTCGGGTGAGAAAATTCCGAAAAAAATAGCAAAAAAATTGAAAAAATTAAAAAACCTCTTTCCGACATTATTTTTTGCCAAAACGGGATGAGATAGGCCGAGATGGAGAAAAAAAAAATTTTTACTTCCGAATTCCGTCCATACTCGACTCGGGTGAGAAAATTCTGAAAAAAATAGCAAAAAAAATTGAAAAAATTAGAAAACATCTCTCCGATATTATTTTTAGCCAAAACGGGATGAGATAGGCCGAGAAAGTGAGAAAAAAATTTTACTTCGGAATTCCGTTCACACTCGACTCGTGCAAGAGAATTCCGAAAAAAATTGCAAAAAATTTGAAAAAATTAAAAAACCTCTTTCCGACATTATTTTTAGCCAAAACTGGATGAGATAGGCCGAGAAAGTGAGAAAAAAATTTTACTTCCGAATTCCGTTCATACTCGACTCGTGCAAGAGAATTCGGAAAAAAATTGCAAAAAAATTTGAAAAAATTAAAAAACCTCTTTCCGACATTATTTTTAGCCAAAACGGGATGAGATAGGCCGAGAAAGAGAAAAAAAAAATTTTACTTCCGAGTTCCGTTCATACTCGACCGAGGCAAGAAAATTCCGAAAAAAAGAGCAAAAAAATTGAAAAAATTTAAAAACCTCTTTCCGAAATTATTTTTTGCCAAAACGGGATGAGATAGGCCAAGATGGAGAAAAAAAAAATTTTACTTCCGAATTCCGTTCATGCTCGACTCGGGTGAGAAAATTCCGAAAAAAATAGCAAAAAAATTGAAAAATTTAAAAAACCTCTTTCCGACATTATTTTTTGCCAAAACGGGATGAGATAGGCCGAGAAAGAGAAAAAAAAAAATTTTACTTCCGAATTCCGTTCATACTCGACCGAGGCAAGAAAATTCCGAAAAAAAGAGCAAAAAAATTGAAAAAATATAAAAACCTCTTTCCGACATTATTTTTTGCCAAAACGGGATGAGATAGGCCAAGATGGAGAAAAAAAAAATTTTACTTCCGAATTCCGTTCATGCTCAACTCGGGTGAGAAAATTCCGAAAAAAATAGCCAAAAAATTGAAAAAATTAAAAAACCTCTTTCCGACATTATTTTTTGCCAAAACGGGATGAGATAGGCCGAGATGGAGAAAAAAAAAATTTTACTTCCGAATTCCGTCCATACTCGACTCGGGTGAGAAAATTCTGAAAAAAATAGCAAAAAAATTGAAAAAATGAGAAAACATCTATCCGATATTATTTTTAGCCAAAACGGGATGAGATAGTCCAAGAAAGAGAGAAAAAAATTTTACTTCCGAATTCCGTTCATACTCGACTCGTGCAAGAGAATTCCGAAAAAAATAGCAAAAAATTTGAAAAAATTAAAAAACCTCTTTCCGACATTATTTTTAGCCAAAACTGGATGAGATAGGCCGAGAAAGAGAGAAAAAATTTTTACTCCCGAAAGCCGTTCATACTCGACCGTGGCAAGAAAGTTCCGAAAAAAAATAGCAAAAAAACTGAAAAAATTAAAAATCCTCTTTCCGAATTTATTTTTAGCCTAAACGGGATGAGATAGGCCGAGAAACAGAGAAAAAAATTTTACTGCCGAATTCCGTTCATACTCGACCTAGACAAGAAAATTCCAAAAAAATAGCAAAAAAATTGAAAAAACTGAAAAACCTCTTTCCGATATTATTTTTAGACAAAACGGGGTTGAGATAGGCCGAGAAAGTGGGAAAAAAATTTTACTCCCGAATTCCGTTCCTACTCGACCCGGCCAAGAAAATTCCGAAACAAATAGTAAAAAATTTGAAAAAATAAAAAAACCTCTTTCCGACATTATTTTTAGCCAAAACGGGATGAGATAGGCCGAGAAAGAGAAAAAAAAATTTTACTTCCGAATTCCGTTCATACTCGACCGAGGCAAGAAAATTCCGAAAAAAAGAGCAAAAAAATTTAAAAAATTTAAAAACCTCTTTCCGACATTATTTTTTGCCAAAACGGGATGAGATAGGCCAAGATGGAGAAAAAAAAAATTTTACTTCCGAATTCCGTTCATGCTCGACTCAGGTGAGAAAATTCCGAAAAAAATAGCAAAAAAATTGAAAAAATTAAAAAACCTCTTTCCGACATTATTTTTTGCCAAAACGGGGATGAGATAGGCCGAGAAAGAGGGAAAAAAATTTTACTCCCGAATTCCGTTCCTACTCGACCCGGCCAAGAAAATTCCGAAACAAATAGTAAAAAATTTGAAAAAATAAAAAAACCTCTTTCCGACATTATTTTTTGCCAAAACGGGATGAGATAGGCCGAGAAAGAGAAAAAAAAAATTTTACTTCCGAATTCCGTTCATACTCGACCGAGGCAAGAAAATTCCGAAAAAAAGAGCAAAAAAATTGAAAAAATTTAAAAACCTCTTTCCGACATTATTTTTTGCCAAAACGGGATGAGATAGGCCAAGATGGAGAAAAAAAAAATTTTACTTCCGAATTCCGTTCATGCTCAACTCGGGTGAGAAAATTCCGAAAAAAATAGCCAAAAAATTGAAAAAATTAAAAAACCTCTTTCCGACATTATTTCTTGCCAAAACGGGATGAGATAGGCCGAGATGGAGAAAAAAAAAATTTTTACTTCCGAATTCCGTCCATACTCGACTCGGGTGAGAAAATTCTGAAAAAAATAGCAAAAAAATTGAAAAAATTAGAAAACAACTCTCCGATATTATTTTTAGCCAAAACGGGATGAGATAGGCCGAGAAAGAGAGAAAAAAATTTTACTTCCGAATTCCGTTCATACTCGACTCGTGCAAGAGAATTCCGAAAAAAATAGCAAAAAATTTGAAAAAATTAAAAAACTTCTTTCCGACATTATTTTTAGCCAAAACTGGATGAGATAGGCTGAGAAAGAGAGAAAAAATTTTTACTCCCGAAAGCCGTTCATACTCGACCGTGGCAAGAAAGTTCCGAAAAAAATAGCAAAAAAACTGAAAAAATTAAAAATCCTCTTTCCGAATTTATTTTCAGCCTAAACGGGAAGAGATAGGCCGAGAAAGAGAGAAAAAAAAATTTCTTCCGAATTCCGTTCATACTCGACTCGTGCAAGAGAATTCCGGATAAAATAGCAAAAAATTTGAAAAAATTAAAAAACCTCTTTCCGACATTATTTTTAGCCAAAACTGGATGAGATAGGCCGAGAAAGAGAGAAAAAATTTTTACTGCCGAAAGCCGTTCATACTCGACCGTGGCAAGAAAGTTTCGAAAAAAATAGCAAAAAAACTGAAAAAATTAAAAATCCTCTTTCCGAATTTATTTTTAGCCTAAACGGGATGAGATAGGCCGACAAACAGAGAAAAAAATTTTACTGCCGAATTCCGTACATACTCGACCTAGACAAGAAAACTCCAAAAAAATAGCAAAAAAATTGAGAAAACTGAAAAACCTCTTTCCGATATTATTTTTAGACAAAACGGGGTTGAGATAGGCCGAGAAAGTGGGAAAAAAATTTCACTCCCGAATTCCGTTCCTACTCGACCCGGCCAAGAAAATTCCGAAACAAATAGTAAAAAATTTGAAAAAATAAAAAAACCTCTTTCCGACATTATTTTTAGCCAAAACGGGATGAGATAGGCCGAGAAAGGGAAAAAAAAAATTTTACTTCCGAATTCCGTTCATACTCGACCGAGGCAATAAAATTCCGAAAAAAAGAGCAAAAAAATTGAAAAAATTTAAAAACCTCTTTCCGACATTATTTTTTGCCAAAACGGGATGAGATAGGCCAAGATGGAGAAAAAAAAAATTTTACTTCCGAATTCCGTTCATGCTCAACTCGGGTGAGAAAATTCTGAAAAAAATAGCAAAAAAATTGAAAAAATTAAAAAACATCTCTCCAATATCATTTTTAGCCAAAACGGGAAGAGATAGGCCGAGAAAGAGAGAAAAAAAATTTTCTTCCGAATTCCGTTCATACTCGACTCGTGCAAGAGAATTCCGAATAAAATAGCAAAAAATTTGAAAAAAATTTAAAAACCTCTTTCCGACATTATTTTTAGCCAAAACTGGATGAGATAGGCCGTGAAAGAGAGAAAAAATTTTTACTCCCGAAAGCCGTTCATACTCGACCGTGGCAAGAAAGTTCCGAAAAAAATAGCAAAAAAACTGAAAAAATTAAAAATCCTCTTTCCGAATTTATTTTTAGCCTAAACGGGATGAGATAGGCCGACAAACAGAGAAAAAAATTTTACTGCCGAATTCCGTTCATACTCGACCTAGACAAGAAAATTCCAAAAAAATAGCAAAAAAATTGAAAAAACTGAAAAACCTCTTTCCGATATTATTTTTAGACAAAACGGGGTTGAGATAGGCCGAGAAAGTGGGAAAAAAATTTTACTCCCGAATTCCGTTCCTACTCGACCCGGCCAAGAAAATTCCGAAACAAATAGTAAAAAATTTGAAAAAATAAAAAAACCTCTTTCCGACATTATTTTTAGCCAAAACGGGATGAGATAGGCCGAGAAAGAGAAAAAAAAAATTTTACTTCCGAATTCCGTTCATACTCGACCGAGGCAAGAAAATTCCGAAAAAAAGAGCAAAAAAATTGAAAAAATTTAAAAACCTCTTTCCGACATTATTTTTTGCCAAAACGGGATGAGATAGGCCAAGATGGAGAAAAAAAAAATTTTACTTCCGAATTACGTTCATGCTCGACTCGGGTGAGAAAATTCCGAAAAAAATAGCAAAAAAATTGAAAAAATTAAAAAACCTCTTTCCGACATTATTTTTTGCCAAAACGGGGATGAGATAGGCCGAGAAAGAGGGAAAAAAATTTTACTCCCGAATTCCGTTCCTACTCGACCCGGCCAAGAAAATTCCGAAACAAATAGTAAAAAAATTGAAAAAATAAAAAAACCTCTTTCCGACATTATTTTTTGCCAAAACGGGATGAGATAGGCCGAGAAAGAGAAAAAAAAAAATTTTACTTCCGAATTCCGTTCATACTCGACCGAGGCAAGAAAATTCCGAAAAAAAGAGCAAAAAAATTGAAAAAATTTAAAAACCTCTTTCCGACATTATTTTTTGCCAAAACGGGATGAGATAGGCCAAGATGGAGAAAAAAAAATTTTACTTCCGAATTTCGTTCATGCTCAACTCGGGTAAGAAAATTCTGAAAAAAATAGCAAAAAAATTGAAAAAATTAAAAAACATCTCTCCGATATTATTTTTAGCCAAAACGGGAAGAGATAGGCCGAGAAAGAGAGGAAAAAAATTTTCTTCCGAATTCCGTTCATACTCGACTCGTGCAAGAGAATTCCGAATAAAATAGCAAAAAATTTGAAAAAATTAAAAAACCTCTTTCCGACATTATTTTTAGCCAAAACTGGATGAGATAGGCCGAGAAAGAGAGAAAAAATTTTTACTCCCGAAAGCCGTTCATACTCGACCGTGGCAAGAAAGTTCCGAAAAAAATAGCAAAAAAACTGAAAAAATTAAAAATCCTCTTTCCGAATTTATTTTTAGCCTAAACGGGATGGGATAGGCCGACAAACAGAGAAAAAAATTTTACTGCCGAATTCCGTTCATACTCGACCTAGACAAGAAAATTCCAAAAAAATAGCAAAAAAATTGAAAAAACTGAAAAACCTCTTTCCGATATTATTTTTAGACAAAACGGGGTTGAGATAGGCCGAGAAAGTGGGAAAAAAATTTTACTCCCGAATTCCGTTCCTACTCGACCCGGCCAAGAAAATTCCGAAACAAATAGTAAAAAATTTGAAAAAATAAAAAAAAACCTCTTTCCGACATTATTTTTAGCCAAAACGGGATGAGATAGGCCGAGAAAGAGAAAAAAAAAATTTTACTTCCGAATTCCGTTCATACTCGACCGAGGCAAGAAAATTCCGAAAAAAAGAGCAAAAAAATTGAAAAAATTTAAAAACCTCTTTCCGACATTATTTTTTGCCAAAACGGGATGAGATAGGCCAAGATGGAGAAAAAAAAAATTTTACTTCCGAATTCCGTTCATGCTCGACTCGGGTGAGAAAATTCCGAAAAAAATAGCAAAAAAATTGAAAAAATTAAAAAACCTCTTTCCGACATTATTTTTTGCCAAAACGGGGATGAGATAGGCCGAGAAAGAGGGAAAAAAATTTTACTCCCGAATTCCGTTCCTACTCGTCCCGGCCAAGAAAATTCCGAAACAAATAGTAAAAAAATTGAAAAAATAAAAAAACCTCTTTCCGACATTATTTTTTGCCAAAACGGGATGAGATAGGCTGAGAAAGAGAAAAAAAAAATTTTACTTCCGAATTCCGTTCATACTCGACCGAGGCAAGAAAATTCCGAAAAAAAGAGCAAAAAAATTGAAAAAATTTAAAAACCTCTTTCCGACATTATTTTTTGCCAAAACGGGATGAGATAGGCCAAGATGGAGAAAAAAAAATTTTACTTCCGAATTTCGTTCATGCTCAACTCGGGTAAGAAAATTCTGAAAAAAATAGCAAAAAAATTGAAAAAATTAAAAAACATCTCTCCGATCTTATTTTTAGCCAAAACGGGAAGAGATAGGCCGAGAAAGAGAGAAAAAAAATTTTCTTCCGAATTCCGTTCATACTCGACTCGTGCAAGAGAATTCCGAATAAAATAGCAAAAAATTTGAAAAAATTAAAAAACCTCTTTCCGACATTATTTTTAGCCAAAACTGGATGAGATAGGCCGAGAAAGAGAGAAAAAATTTTTACTCCCGAAAGCCGTTCATACTCGACCGTGGCAAGAAAGTTCCGAAAAAAATAGCAAAAAAACTGAAAAAATTAAAAATCCTCTTTCCGAATTTATTTTTAGCCTAAACGGGATGAGATAGGCCGACAAACAGAGAAAAAAATTTTACTGCCGAATTCCGTTCATACTCGACCTAGACAAGAAAATTCCAAAAAAATAGCAAAAAAATTGAAAAAACTGAAAAACCTCTTTCCGATATTATTTTTAGACAAAACGGGGTTGAGATAGGCCGAGAAAGTGGGAAAAAAATTTTACTCCCGAATTCCGTTCCTACTCGACCCGGCCAAGAAAATTCCGAAACAAATAGTAAAAAATTTGAAAAAATAAAAAAACCTCTTTCCGACATTATTTTTAGCCAAAACGGGATGAGATAGGCCGAGAAAGAGAAAAAAAAAATTTTACTTCCGAATTCCGTTCATACTCGACCGAGGCAAGAAAATTCCGAAAAAAAGAGCAAAAAAATTGAAAAAATTTAAAAACCTCTTTCCGACATTATTTTTTGCCAAAACGGGATGAGATAGGCCAAGATGGAGAAAAAAAAAATTTTACTTCCAAATTCCGTTCATGCTCGACTCGGGTGAGAAAATTCCGAAAAAAATAGCAAAAAAATTGAAAAAATTAAAAAACCTCTTTCCGACATTATTTTTTGCCAAAACGGGGATGAGATAGGCCGAGAAAGAGAAAAAAAAAAATTTACTTCCGAATTCCGTTCATACTCGACCGAGGCAAGAAAATTCCGAAAAAAAGAGCAAAAAAATTGAAAAAAATTTAAAAACCTCTTTCCGACATTATTTTTAGCCAAAACTGGATGAGATAGGCCGAGAAAGAGAGAAAAAATTTTTACTCCCGAAAGCCGTTCATACTCGACCGTGGCAAGAAAGTTCCGAAAAAAATAGCAAAAAAACTGAAAAAATTAAAAATCCTCTTTCCGAATTTATTTTTAGCCTAAACGGGATGAGATAGGCCGACAAACAGAGAAAAAAATTTTACTGCCGAATTCCGTTCATACTCGACCTAGACAAGAAAATTCCAAAAAAATAGCAAAAAAATTGAAAAAACAGAAAAACCTCTTTCCGATATTATTTTTAGACAAAACGGGGTTGAGATAGGCCGAGAAACTGGGAAAAAAATTTTACTCCCGAATTCCGTTCCTACTCGACCCGGCCAAGAAAATTCCGAAACAAATAGTAAAAAATTTGAAAAAATAAAAAAACCTCTTTCCGACATTATTTTTAGCCAAAACGGGATGAGATAGGCCGAGAAAGAGAAAAAAAAAATTTTACTTCCGAATTCCGTTCATACTCGACCGAGGCAAGAAAATTCCGAAAAAAAGAGCAAAAAAATTGAAAAAATTTAAAAACCTCTTTCCGACATTATTTTTTGCCAAAACGGGATGAGATAGGCCAAGATGGAGAAAAAAAAAATTTTACTTCCGAATTCCGTTCATGCTCGACTCGGGTGAGAAAATTCCGAAAAAAATAGCAAAAAAATTGAAAAAATTAAAAAACCTCTTTCCGACATTATTTTTTGCCAAAACGGGATGAGATAGGCCGAGAAAGAGAAAAAAAAAAATTTTACTTCCGAATTCCGTTCATACTCGACCGAGGCAAGAAAATTCCGAAAAAAAGAGCAAAAAAATTGAAAAAATTTAAAAACCTCTTTCCGACAATATTTTTTGCCAAAACGGGATGAGATAGGCCAAGATGGAGAAAAAAAAAATTTTACTTCCGAATTTCGTTCATGCTCAACTCGGGTGAGAAAATTCTGAAAAAAGTAGCAAAAAAATTGAAAAAATTAAAAAACCTCTTTCCGACATTATTTTTTGCCAAAACGGGGATGAGATAGGCCGAGAAAGAGGGAAAAAAATTTTACTCCCGAATTCCGTTCCTACTCGACCCGGCCAAGAAAATTCCGAAACAAATAGTAAAAAAATTGAAAAAATAAAAAAACCTCTTTCCGACATTATTTTTTGCCAAAACGGGATGAGATAGGCCGAGAAAGAGAAAAAAAAAAATTTTACTTCCGAATTCCGTTCATACTCGACCGAGGCAAGAAAATTCCGAAAAAAAGAGCAAAAAAATTGAAAAAATTTAAAAACCTCTTTCCGACAATATTTTTTGCCAAAACGGGATGAGATAGGCCAAGATGGAGAAAAAAAAAATTTTACTTCCGAATTTCGTTCATGCTCGACTCGGGTGAGAAAATTCCGAAAAAAATAGCAAAAAAATTGAAAAAATTAAAAAACCTCTTTCCGACATTATTTTTTGCCAAAACGGGATGAGATAGGCCGAGAAAGAGAAAAAAAAAATTTTACTTCCGAATTCCGTTCATACTCGACCGAGGCAAGAAAATTCCGAAAAAAAGAGCAAAAAAATTGAAAAAATTTAAAAACCTCTTTCCGACATTATTTTTTGCCAAAACGGGATGAGATAGGCCAAGATGGAGAAAAAAAAAATTTTACTTCCGAATTCCGTTCATGCTCGACTCGGGTGAGAAAATTCCGAAAAAAATAGCAAAAAAATTGAAAAAATTAAAAAACCTCTTTCCGACATTATTTTTTGCCAAAACGGGGATGAGATAGGCCGAGAAAGAGGGAAAAAAATTTTACTCCCGAATTCCGTTCCTACTCGACCCGGCCAAGAAAATTCCGAAACAAATAGTAAAAAAATTGAAAAAATAAAAAAACCTCTTTCCGACATTATTTTTTGCCAAAACGGGATGAGATAGGCCGAGAAAGAGAAAAAAAAAAATTTTACTTCCGAATTCCGTTCATACTCGACCGAGGCAAGAAAATTCCGAAAAAAAGAGCAAAAAAATTGAAAAAATTTAAAAACCTCTTTCCGACAATATTTTTTGCCAAAACGGGATGAGATAGGCCAAGATGGAGAAAAAAAAAATTTTACTTCCGAATTTCGTTCATGCTCAACTCGGGTGAGAAAATTCTGAAAAAAGTAGCAAAAAAATTGAAAAAATTAAAAAACATCTCTCCGATATTATTTTTAGCCAAAACGGGAAGAGATAGGCCGAGAAAGAGAGAAAAAAAATTTTCTTCCGAATTCCGTTCATACTCGACTCGTGCAAGAGAATTCCGAATAAAATAGCAAAAAATTTGAAAAAATTAAAAAACCTCTTTCCGACATTATTTTTAGCCAAAACTGGATGAGATAGGCCGAGAAAGAGAGAAAAAATTTTTACTCCCGAAAGCCGTTCATACTCGACCGTGGCAAGAAAGTTCCGAAAAAAATAGCAAAAAAACTGAAAAAATTAAAAATCCACTTTCCGAATTTATTTTTAGCCTAAACGGGATGAGATAGGCCGACAAACAGAGAAAAAAATTTTACTGCCGAATTCCGTTCATACTCGACCTAGACAAGAAAATTCCAAAAAAATAGCAAAAAAATTGAAAAAACTGAAAAACCTCTTTCCGATATTATTTTTAGACCAAACGGGGTTGAGATAGGCCGAGAAACTGGGAAAAAAATTTTACTCCCGAATTCCGTTCCTACTCGACCCGGCCAAGAAAATTCCGAAACAAATAGTAAAAAATTTGAAAAAATAAAAAAACCTCTTTCCGACATTATTTTTAGCCAAAACGGGATTAGATAGGCCGAGAAAGAGAAAAAAAAAAATTTTACTTCCGAATTCCGTTCATACTCGACCGAGGCAAGAAAATTCCGAAAAAAAGAGCAAAAAAATTGAAAAAATTTAAAAACCTCTTTCCGACATTATTTTTTGCCAAAACGGGATGAGATAGGCCAAGATGGAGAAAAAAAAAATTTTACTTCCGAATTCCGTTCATGCTCGACTCGGGTGAGAAAATTCCGAAAAAAATAGCAAAAAAATTGAAAAAATTAAAAAACCTCTTTCCGACATTATTTTTTGCCAAAACGGGGATGAGATAGGCCGAGAAAGAGGGAAAAAAATTTTACTCCCGAATTCCGTTCCTACTCGACCCGGCCAAGAAAATTCTGAAACAAATAGTAAAAAAATTGAAAAAATAAAAAAACCTCTTTCCGACATTATTTTTTGCCAAAACGGGATGAGATAGGCCGAGAAAGAGAAAAAAAAAATTTTACTTCCGAATTCCGTTCATACTCGACCGAGGCAAGAAAATTCCGAAAAAAAGAGCAAAAAAATTGAAAAAATTTAAACACCTCTTTCCGACATTATTTTTTGCCAAAACGGGATGAGATAGGCCAAGATGGAGAAAAAAAAAATTTTACTTCCGAATTCCGTTCATGCTCAACTCGGGTGAGAAAATTCTGAAAAAAACAGCAAAAAAATTGAAAAAATTAAAAAACATCTCTCCGATATTATTTTTAGCCAAAACGCGAAGAGATAGGCCGAGAAAGAGCGAAAAAAATTTTACTTCCGAATTCCGTTCATACTCGACTCGTGCAAGAGAATTCCGAATAAAATAGCAAAAAATTTGAAAAAATTAAAAAACCTCTTTCCGACATTATTTTTAGCCAAAACTGGATGAGATAGGCCGAGAAAGAGAGAAAAAATTTTTACTCCCGAAAGCCGTTCATACTCGACCGTGGCAAGAAAGTTCCGAAAAAAATAGCAAAAAAATTGAAAAAATTAAAAATCCTCTTTCCGAATTTATTTTTAGCCTAAACGGGATGAGATAGGCCGACAAATAGAGAAAAAAATTTTACTGCCGAATTCCGTTCATACTCGACCTAGACAAGAAAATTCCAAAAAAATAGCAAAAAAATTGAAAAAACTGAAAAACCTCTTTCCGATATTATTTTTAGACAAAACGGGGTTGAGATAGGCCGAGAATGTGGGAAAAAAATTTTACTCCCGAATTCCGTTCCTACTCGACCCGGCCAAGAAAATTCCGAAACAAATAGTAAAAAATTTGAAAAAATAAAAAAACCTCTTTTCGACATTATTTTTAGCCAAAACGGGATGAGATAGGCCGAGAAAGAGAAAAAAAAAATTTTACTTCCGAATTCCGTTCATACTCGACCGAGGCAAGAAAATTCCGAAAAAAAGAGCAAAAAAATTTAAAAAATTTAAAAACCTCTTTCCGACATTATTTTTTGCCAGAACGGGATGAGATAGCCAAGATGGAGAAAAAAAAATTTTACTTCCGAATTCCGTTCATGCTCGACTCGGGTGAGAAAATTCCGAAAAAAATAGCAAAAAAATTGAAAAAATTAAAAAACCACTTTCCGACATTATTTTTTGCCAAAACGGGGATGAGATAGGCCGAGAAAGAGGGAAAAAAATTTTACTCCCGAATTCCGTTCCTACTCGACCCGGCCAAGAAAATTCCGAAACAAATAGTAAAAAAATTGAAAAAATAAAAAAACCTCTTTCCGACATTATTTTTTGCCAAAACGGGATGAGATAGGCCGAGAAAGAGAAAAAAAAAATTTTACTTCCGAATTCCGTTCATACTCGACCGAGGCAAGAAAATTCCGAAAAAAAGGGCAAAAAAATTGAAAAAATTTAAACACCTCTTTCCGACATTATTTTTTGCCAAAACGGGATGAGATAGGCCAAGATGGAGAAAAAAAAAATTTTACTTCCGAATTCCGTTCATGCTCAACTCGGGTGAGAAAATTCTGAAAAAAATAGCAAAAAAATTGAAAAAATTAAAAAACATCTCTCCGATATTATTTTTAGCCAAAACGGGAAGAGATAGGCCGAGAAAGAGAGAAAAAAAATTTACTTCCGAATTCCGTTCATACTCGACTCGTGCAAGAGAATTCCGAATAAAATAGCAAAAAATTTGAAAAAATTAAAAAACCTCTTTCCGACATTATTTTTAGCCAAAACTGGATGAGATAGGCCGAGAAAGAGAGAAAAAATTTTTACTCCCGAAAGCCGTTCATACTCGACCGTGGCAAGAAAGTTCCGAAAAAAATAGCAAAAAAACTGAAAAAATTAAAAATCCTCTTTCCGAATTTATTTTTAGCCTAAACGGGATGAGATAGGCCGAGAAGCAGAGAAAAAAATTTTACTGCCGAATTCCGTTCATACTCGACCTAGACAAGAAAATTCCAAAAAAATAGCAAAAAAATTGAAAAAACTGAAAAACCTCTTTCCGATATTATTTTTAGACAAAATGGGGTTGAGATAGGCCGAGAAAGTGGGAAAAAAAATTTACTCCCGAATTCCGTTCCTACTCGACCCGGCCAAGAAAATTCCGAAACAAATAGTAAAAAATTTGAAAAAATAAAAAAACCTCTTTCCGACGTTTATTTTTAGCCAAAACGGGATGAGATAGGCCGAGAAAGAGAAAAAAAAAATTTTACTTCCGAATTCCGTTCATACTCGACCGAGGCAAGAAAATTCCGAAAAAAAGAGCAAAAAAAATTTAAAAAATTTAAAAACCTCTTTCCGACATTATTTTTTGCCAAAACGGGATGAGATAGGCCAAGATGGAGAAAAAAAAAATTTTACTTCCGAATTCCGTTCATGCTCGACTCGGGTGAGAAAATTCCGAAAAAAATAGCAAAAAAATTGAAAAAATTAAAAAACCTCTTTCCGACATTATTTTTTGCCAAAACGGGGATGAGATAGGCCGAGAAAGAGGGAAAAAAATTTTACTCCCGAATTCCGTTCCTACTCGACCCGGCCAAGAAAATTCCGAAACAAATAGTAAAAAAATTGAAAAAATAAAAAAACCTCTTTCCGACATTATTTTTTGCCAAAACGGGATGAGATAGGCCGAGAAAGAGAAAAAAAAAAATTTTACTTCCGAATTCCGTTCATACTCGACCGAGGCAAGAAAATTCCGAAAAAAAGAGCAAAAAAATTGAAAAAATTTAAAAACCTCTTTCCGACAATATTTTTTGCCAAAACGGGATGAGATAGGCCAAGATGGAGAAAAAAAAAATTTTACTTCCGAATTTCGTTCATGCTCGACTCGGGTGAGAAAATTCCGAAAAAAATAGCAAAAAAATTGAAAAAAATTAAAAAACCTCTTTCCGACATTATTTTTTGCCAAAACGGGATGAGATAGGCCGAGAAAGAGAAAAAAAAAAATTTTACTTCCGAATTCCGTTCATACTCGACCGAGGCAAGAAAATTCGAAAAAAAGAGCAAAAAAATTGAAAAAATTTAAAAACCTCTTTCCGACATTATTTTTTGCCAAAACGGGATGAGATAGGCCAAGATGGAGAAAAAAAAAATTTTACTTCCGAATTCCGTTCATGCTCGACTCGGGTGAGAAAATTCCGAAAAAAATAGCAAAAAAATTGAAAAAATTAAAAAACCTCTTTCCGACATTATTTTTTGCCAAAACGGGGATGAGATAGGCCGAGAAAGAGGGAAAAAAATTTTACTCCCGAATTCCGTTCCTACTCGACCCGGCCAAGAAAATTCCGAAACAAATAGTAAAAAAATTGAAAAAATAAAAAAACCTCTTTCCGACATTATTTTTTGCCAAAACGGATGAGATAGGCCGAGAAAGAGAAAAAAAAAAATTTTACTTCCGAATTCCGTTCATACTCGACCGAGGCAAGAAAATTCCGAAAAAAAGAGCAAAAAAATTGAAAAAATTTAAAAACCTCTTTCCGACAATATTTTTTGCCAAAACGGATGAGATAGGCCAAGATGGAGAAAAAAAAAATTTTACTTCCGAATTTCGTTCATGCTCAACTCGGGTGAGAAAATTCTGAAAAAAGTAGCAAAAAAATTGAAAAAATTAAAAAACATCTCTCCGATATTATTTTTAGCCAAAACGGGAAGAGATAGGCCGAGAAAGAGAGAAAAAAAATTTTCTTCCGAATTCCGTTCATACTCGACTCGTGCAAGAGAATTCCGAATAAAATAGCAAAAAATTTGAAAAAATTAAAAAACCTCTTTCCGACATTATTTTTAGCCAAAACTGGATGAGATAGGCCGAGAAAGAGAGAAAAAATTTTTTCTCTCCGAAAGCCGTTCATACTCGACCGTGGCAAGAAAGTTCCGAAAAAAATAGCAAAAAAACTGAAAAAATTAAAAATCCACTTTCCGAATTTATTTTTAGCCTAAACGGGATGAGATAGGCCGACAAACAGAGAAAAAAATTTTACTGCCGAATTCCGTTCATACTCGACCTAGACAAGAAAATTCCAAAAAAATAGCAAAAAAATTGAAAAAACTGAAAAACCTCTTTCCGATATTATTTTTAGACCAAACGGGGTTGAGATAGGCCGAGAAACTGGGAAAAAAAATTTTACTCCCGAATTCCGTTCCTACTCGACCCGGCCAAGAAAATTCCGAAACAAATAGTAAAAAATTTGAAAAAATAAAAAAAACCTCTTTCCGACATTATTTTTAGCCAAAACGGGATTAGATAGGCCGAGAAAGAGAAAAAAAAAAATTTTACTTCCGAATTCCGTTCATACTCGACCGAGGCAAGAAAATTCCGAAAAAAAGAGCAAAAAAATTGAAAAAATTTAAAAACCTCTTTCCGACATTATTTTTTGCCAAAACGGGATGAGATAGGCCAAGATGGAGAAAAAAAAAATTTTACTTCCGAATTCCGTTCATGCTCGACTCGGGTGAGAAAATTCCGAAAAAAATAGCAAAAAAATTGAAAAAATTAAAAAACCTCTTTCCGACATTATTTTTTTGCCAAAACGGGGATGAGATAGGCCGAGAAAGAGGGAAAAAAATTTTACTCCCGAATTCCGTTCCTACTCGACCCGGCCAAGAAAATTCTGAAACAAATAGTAAAAAAATTGAAAAAATAAAAAAACCTCTTTCCGACATTATTTTTTGCCAAAACGGGATGAGATAGGCCGAGAAAGAGAAAAAAAAATTTTACTTCCGAATTCCGTTCATACTCGACCGAGGCAAGAAAATTCCGAAAAAAAGAGCAAAAAAAATTGAAAAATTTAAACACCTCTTTCCGACATTATTTTTTGCCAAAACGGGATGAGATAGGCCAAGATGGAGAAAAAAAAAATTTTACTTCCGAATTCCGTTCATGCTCAACTCGGGTGAGAAAATTCTGAAAAAAACAGCAAAAAAAATTGAAAAAATTAAAAAACATCTCTCCGATATTATTTTTAGCCAAAACGGGAAGAGATAGGCCGAGAAAGAGCGAAAAAAAATTTTACTTCCGAATTCCGTTCATACTCGACTCGTGCAAGAGAATTCCGAATAAAATAGCAAAAAATTTGAAAAATTAAAAAACCTCTTTCCGACATTATTTTTAGCCAAAACTGGATGAGATAGGCCGAGAAAGAGAGAAAAATTTTTACTCCCGAAAGCCGTTCATACTCGACCGTGGCAAGAAAGTTCCGAAAAAAATAGCAAAAAACTGAAAAATTAAAAATCCTCTTTCCCGAATTTATTTTTAGCCTAAACGGGATGAGATAGGCCGACAAATAGAGAAAAAAATTTTACTGCCGAATTCCGTTCATACTCGACCTAGACAAGAAAATTCCAAAAAAATAGCAAAAAAAATTGAAAAAACTGAAAAACCTCTTTCCGATATTATTTTTAGACAAAACGGGGTTGAGATAGGCCGAGAATGTGGGAAAAAAATTTTACTCCCGAATTCCGTTCCTACTCGACCCGGCCAAGAAAATTCCGAAACAAATAGTAAAAAATTTGAAAAAATAAAAAAACCTCTTTTCGACATTATTTTTAGCCAAAACGGGGATGAGATAGGCCGAGAAAGAGAAAAAAAAAAATTTTACTTCCGAATTCCGTTCATACTCGACCGAGGCAAGAAAATTCCGAAAAAAAGAGCAAAAAAATTGAAAAAATTAAAAAACCTCTTTCCGACATTATTTTTTGCCAAAACGGGGATGAGATAGGCCGAGAAAGAGGGAAAAAAATTTTACTCCCGAATTCCGTTCCTACTCGACCCGGCCAAGAAAATTCCGAAACAAATAGTAAAAAAATTGAAAAAATAAAAAAACCTCTTTCCGACATTATTTTTTGCCAAAACGGGATGAGATAGGCCGAGAAAGAGAAAAAAAAAATTTTACTTCCGAATTCCGTTCATACTCGACCGAGGCAAGAAAATTCCGAAAAAAAGGGCAAAAAAATTGAAAAAATTTAAACACCTCTTTCCGACATTATTTTTTGCCAAAACGGGATGAGATAGGCCAAGATGGAGAAAAAAAAATTTTACTTCCGAATTCCGTTCATGCTCAACTCGGGTGAGAAAATTCTGAAAAAAATAGCAAAAAAATTGAAAAAATTAAAAAACATCTCTCCGATATTATTTTTAGCCAAAACGGGAAGAGATAGGCCGAGAAAGAGAGAAAAAAAATTTACTTCCGAATTCCGTTCATACTCGACTCGTGCAAGAGAATTCCGAATAAAATAGCAAAAAATTTGAAAAAATTAAAAAACCTCTTTCCGACATTATTTTTAGCCAAAACTGGATGAGATAGGCCGAGAAAGAGAGAAAAAATTTTTACTCCCGAAAGCCGTTCATACTCGACCGTGGCAAGAAAGTTCCGAAAAAAATAGCAAAAAAACTGAAAAAATTAAAAATCCTCTTTCCGAATTTATTTTTAGCCTAAACGGGATGAGATAGGCCGAGAAGCAGAGAAAAAAATTTTACTGCCGAATTCCGTTCATACTCGACCTAGACAAGAAAATTCCAAAAAAAATAGCAAAAAAAATTGAAAAAACTGAAAAACCTCTTTCCGATATTATTTTTAGACAAAATGGGGTTGAGATAGGCCGAGAAAGTGGGAAAAAAAATTTACTCCCGAATTCCGTTCCTACTCGACCCGGCCAAGAAAATTCCGAAACAAATAGTAAAAAATTTGAAAAAATAAAAAAAACCTCTTTCCGACGTTTATTTTTAGCCAAAACGGGATGAGATAGGCCGAGAAAGAGAAAAAAAAAATTTTACTTCCGAATTCCGTTCATACTCGACCGAGGCAAGAAAATTCCGAAAAAAAGAGCAAAAAATTTAAAAAATTTAAAAACCTCTTTCCGACATTATTTTTTGCCAAAACGGGATGAGATAGGCCAAGATGGAGAAAAAAAAAATTTTACTTCCGAATTCCGTTCATGCTCGACTCGGGTGAGAAAATTCCGAAAAAAATAGCAAAAAAATTGAAAAAATTAAAAAACCTCTTTCCGACATTATTTTTTGCCAAAACGGGGATGAGATAGGCCGAGAAAGAGGGAAAAAAATTTTACTCCCGAATTCCGTTCCTACTCGACCCGGCCAAGAAAATTCCGAAAGAAATAGTAAAAAAATTGAAAAAATAAAAAAACCTCTTTCCGACATTATTTTTTGCCAAAACGGGATGAGATAGGCCGAGAAAGAGAAAAAAAAAATTTTACTTCCGAATTCCGTTCATACTCGACCGAGGCAAGAAATTCCGAAAAAAAGAGCAAAAAAATTGAAAAAATTTAAAAACCTCTTTCCGACATTATTTTTTGCCAAAACGTGATGAGATAGGCCAAGATGGAGAAAAAAAAAATTTTACTTCCGAATTCCGTTCATGCTCAACTCGGGTGAGAAAATTCTGAAAAAATAGCAAAAAAATTGAAAAAATTAAAAACATCTCTCCGATATTATTTTTAGCCAAAACGGGAAGAGATAGGCCGAGAAAGAGAGAAAAAAATTTTACTTCCGAATTCCGTTCATACTCGACTCGTGCAAGAGAATTCCGAATAAAATAGCAAAAAATTTGAAAAAATTAAAAAACCTCTTTCCGACATTATTTTTTAGCCAAAACTGGATGAGATAGGCCGAGAAAGAGAGAAAAAATTTTTACTCCGAAAGCCGTTCATACTCGACCGTGGCAAGAAAGTTCCGAAAAAAATAGCAAAAAAACTGAAAAAATTAAAAATCCTCTTTCCGAATTTATTTTTAGCCTAAACGGGATGAGATAGGCCGACAAATAGAGAAAAAAATTTTACTGCCGAATTCCGTTCATACTCGACCTAGACAAGAAATTCCAAAAAAATAGCAAAAAAATTGAAAAAACTGAAAAACCTCTTTCCGATATTATTTTTAGACAAAACGGGGTTGAGATAGGCCGAGAATGTGGGAAAAAAATTTTACTCCCGAATTCCGTTCCTACTCGACCCGGCCAAGAAAATTCCGAAACAATAGTAAAAAATTTGAAAAAATAAAAAAAACCTCTTTTCGACATTATTTTTAGCCAAAACGGGATGAGATAGGCCGAGAAAGAGAAAAAAAAAATTTTACTTCCAAATTCCGTTCATACTCGACCGAGGCAAGAAAATTCCGAAAAAAAGAGCAAAAAAATTGAAAAAATTTAAAAACCTCTTTCCGACATTATTTTTTGCCAAAACGGGATGAGATAGGCCAAGATGGAGAAAAAAAAAAATTTTACTTCCGAATTCCGTTCATGCTCGACTCGGGTGAGAAAATTCCGAAAAAAATAGCAAAAAAATTGAAAAAATTAAAAAACCTCTTTCCGACATTATTTTTTGCCAAAACGGGGATGAGATAGGCCGAGAAAGAGGGAAAAAAATTTTACTCCCGAATTTCGTTCCTACTCGACCCGGCCAAGAAAATTCCGAAACAAATAGTAAAAAAATTGAAAAAAATAAAAAAACCTCTTTCCGACATTATTTTTTGCCAAAACGGGATGAGATAGGCCGAGAAAGAGAAAAAAAAAAATTTTACTTCCGAATTCCGTTCATACTCGACCGAGGCATGAAAATTCCGAAAAAAAGAGCAAAAAAAATTGAAAAAAATTAAAAACCTCTTTCCGACATTATTTTTGCCAAAACGGGATGAGATAGGCCAAGATGGAGAAAAAAAAAATTTTACTTCCGAATTCCGTTCATGCTCAACTCGGGTGAGAAAATTCTGAAAAAAATAGCAAAAAAATTGAAAAAATTAAAAAACATCTCTCCGATATTATTTTTAGCCAAAACGGGAAGAGATAGGCCGAGAAAGTGAGAAAAAAATTTTACTTCCGAATTCCGTTCATACTCGACTCGTGCAAGAGAATTCCGAAAAAAATAGCAAAAAAACTGAAAAAATTAAAAATCCTCTTTCCGAATTTATTTTTAGCCTAAACGGGATGAGATAGGCCGACAAACAGAGAAAAAAATTTTACTGCCGAATTCCGTTCATACTCGACCTAGACAAGAAAATTCCAAAAAATAGCAAAAAAATTGAAAAAACTGAAAATCCTCTTTCCGATATTATTTTTAGACAAAACGGGGTTGAGATAGGCTGAGAAAGTGGGAAAAAAATTTTACTCCCGAATTCCGTTCCTACTCGACCCGGCCAAGAAAACTCCGAAACAAATAGTAAAAAATTTGAAAAAATAAAAAAACCTCTTTCCGACATTATTTTTAGCCAAAACGGGATGAGATAAGCCGAGAAAGAGAAAAAAAATTTTACTTCCGAATTCCGTTCATACTCGACCGAGGCAAGAAAATTCCGAAAAAAAGAGCAAAAAAATTTAAAAACCTCTTTCCGACATTATTTTTTGCCAAAACGGGATGAGATAGGCCAAGATGGAGAAAAAAAAAATTTTACTTCCGAATTCCGTTCATGCTCGACTCGGGTGAGAAAATTCCGAAAAAAATAGCAAAAAAATTGAAAAAATTAAAAAACCTCTTTCCGACATTATTTTTTGCCAAAACGGGGATGAGATAGGCCGAGAAAGAGGGAAAAAAATTTTACTCCCGAATTCCGTTCCTACTCGACCCGGCCAAGAAAATTCCGAAACAAATAGTAAAAAAATTGAAAAAATAAAAAAACCTCTTTCCGACATTATTTTTTGCCAAAACGGGATGAGATAGGCCGAGAAAGAGAAAAAAAAAATTTTACTTCCGAATTCCGTTCATACTCGACCGAGGCAAGAAAATTCCGAAAAAAAGAGCAAAAAAATTGAAAAATTTTAAAAACCTCTTTCCGACATTATTTTTTGCCAAAACGGGATGAGATAGGCCAAGATGGAGAAAAAAAAAATTTTACTTCCGAATTCCGTTCATGCTCAACTCGGGTGAGAAATTCTGAAAAAAATAGCAAAAAAATTGAAAAAATTAAAAAACATCTCTCCGATATTATTTTTAGCCAAAACGGGAAGAGATAGGCCGAGAAAGAGAGAAAAAAATTTTACTTCCGAATTCCGTTCATACTCGACTCGTGCAAGAGAATTCCGAATAAAATAGCAAAAAATTTGAAAAAATTAAAAAACCTCTTTCCGACATTATTTTTAGCCAAAACTGGATGAGATAGGCCGAGAAAGAGAGAAAAAATTTTTACTCCCGAAAGCCGTTCATACTCGACCGTGGCAAGAAAGTTCCGAAAAAAATAGCAAAAAAACTGAAAAAATTAAAAATCCTCTTTCCGAATTTATTTTTAGCCTAAACGGGATGAGATAGGCCGACAAATAGAGAAAAAAATTTTACTGCCGAATTCCGTTCATACTCGACCTAGACAAGAAAATTCCAAAAAAATAGCAAAAAAATTGAAAAAACTGAAAAACCTCTTTCCGATATTATTTTTAGACAAAACGGGGTTGAGATAGGCCGAGAATGTGGGAAAAAAATTTTACTCCCGAATTCCGTTCCTACTCGACCCGGCCAAGAAAATTCCGAAACAAATAGTAAAAAATTTGAAAAAATAAAAAACCTCTTTCCGACATTATTTTTAGCCAAAACGGGATGAGATAGGCCGAGAAAGAGAAAAAAAAAAATTTTACTTCCGAATTCCGTTCATACTCGACCGAGGCAAGAAAATTCCGAAAAAAAGAGCAAAAAAATTGAAAAAATTTAAAAACTCTTTCCGACATTATTTTTTGCCAAACGGGATGAGATAGGCCAAGATGGAGAAAAAAAAAATTTTACTTCCGAATTCCGTTCATGCTCAACTCGGGTGAGAAAATTCCGAAAAAAATAGCCAAAAAATTGAAAAAATTAAAAAACCTCTTTCCGACATTATTTTTTGCCAAAACGGGATGAGATAGGCCGAGATGGAGAAAAAAAAAAATTTTACTTCCGAACTCCGTCCATACTCGACTCGGGTGAGAAAATTCTGAAAAAAATAGCAAAAAAATTGAAAAAATTAGAAAACATCTCTCCGATATTATTTTTAGGCAAAACGGGATGAGATAGGCCGAGAAAGAGAGAAAAAAATTTTACTTCCGAATTCCGTTCATACTCGACTCGTGCAAGAGAATTCCGAAAAAAATAGCAAAAAATTTGAAAAAATTAAAAAAACCTCTTTCCGACATTATTTTTAGCCAAAACTGGATGAGATAGGCCGAGAAAGAGAGAAAAAATTTTTACTCCCGAAAGCTGTTCATACTCAACCGTGGCAAGAAACTTCCGAAAAAAATAGCAAAAAAACTGAAAAAATTAAAAATCCTCTTTCCGA
>JAYJMT010000014.1:248662-280355 GCA_036321655.1 Quercus alba
TTTTACTTCCGAATTCCGTTCATACTCGACCGAGGCAAGAAAATTCCGAAAAAAAGAGCAAAAAAATTGAAAAAATTTAAACACCTCTTTCCGACATTATTTTTTGCCAAAACGGGATGAGATAGGCCAAGATGGAGAAAAAAAAAATTTTACTTCCGAATTCCGTTCATGCTCAACTCGGGTGAGAAAATTCTGAAAAAAATAGCAAAAAAACTGAAAAAATTAAAAAACATCTCTCCGATATTATTTTTAGCCAAACGGGAAGAGATAGGCCGAGAAAGAGAGAAAAAAATTTTACTTCCGAATTCCGTTCATACTCGACTCGTGCAAGAGAATTCCGAATAAAATAGCAAAAAATTTGAAAAAATTAAAAAACCTCTTTCCGACATTATTTTTAGCCAAAACTGGATGAGATAGGCCGAGAAAGAGAGAAAAAATTTTTACTCCCGAAAGCCGTTCATACTCGACCGTGGCAAGAAAGTTCCGAAAAAAATAGCAAAAAAACTGAAAAATTAAAAATCCTCTTTCCGAATTTATTTTTAGCCTAAACGGGATGAGATAGGCCGAGAAGCAGAGAAAAAAATTTTACTGCCGAATTCCGTTCATACTCGACCTAGACAAGAAAATTCCAAAAAATAGCAAAAAAATTGAAAAAACTGAAAAACCTCTTTCCGATATTATTTTTAGACAAAATGGGGTTGAGATAGGCCGAGAAAGTGGGAAAAAAAATTTACTCCCGAATTCCGTTCCTACTCGACCCGGCCAAGAAAATTCCGAAACAAATAGTAAAAAATTTGAAAAATAAAAAAACCTCTTTCCGACATTATTTTTAGCCAAAACGGGATGAGATAGGCCGAGAAAGAGAAAAAAAAATTTTACTTCCGAATTCCGTTCATACTCGACCGAGGCAAGAAAATTCCGAAAAAAAGAGCAAAAAAATTTAAAAAATTTAAAACCTCTTTCCGACATTATTTTTTGCCAAAACGGGATGAGATAGGCCAAGATGGAGAAAAAAAAAATTTTACTTCCGAATTCCGTTCATGCTCGACTCGGGTGAGAAAATTACGAAAAAAATAGCAAAAAAATTGAAAAAATTAAAAAACCTCTTTCCGACATTATTTTTTGCCAAAACGGGGATGAGATAGGCCGAGAAAGAGGGAAAAAAATTTTACTCCCGAATTCCGTTCCTACTCGACCCGGCCAAGAAAATTCCGAAACAAATAGTAAAAAAATTGAAAAAATAAAAAAAACCTCTTTCCGACATTATTTTTTGCCAAAACGGGATGAGATAGGCCGAGAAAGAGAAAAAAAAAATTTTACTTCCGAATTCCGTTCATACTCGACCGAGGCAAGAAAATTCCGAAAAAAAGAGCAAAAAAATTGAAAAAATTTAAAAACCTCTTTCCGACATTATTTTTTGCCAAAACGGGATGAGATAGGCCAAGATGGAGAAAAAAAAAATTTTACTTCCGAATTCCGTTCATGCTCAACTCGGGTGAGAAAATTCTGAAAAAAATAGCAAAAAAATTGAAAAAATTAAAAAACATCTCTCCGATATTATTTTTAGCCAAAACGGGAAGAGATAGGCCGAGAAAGAGAGAAAAAAAGTTTTCTTCCGAATTCCGTTCATACTCGACTCGTGCAAGAGAATTCCGAATAAAATAGCAAAAAATTTGAAAAAATTAAAAACCTCTTTCCGACATTATTTTTAGCCAAAACTGGATGAGATAGGCCGAGAAAGAGAGAAAAAATTTTTACTCCCGAAAGCCGTTCATACTCGACCGTGGCAAGAAAGTTCCGAAAAAAATAGCAAAAAAACTGAAAAAAATTAAAAATCCTCTTTCCAAATTTATTTTTAGCCTAAACGGGACGAGATAGGCCGACAAACAGAGAAAAAATTTTACTGCCGAATTCCGTTCATACTCGACCTAGACAAGAAAATTCCAAAAAAATAGCAAAAAAATTGAAAAAACTGAAAAACCTCTTTCCGATATTATTTTTAGACAAAACGGGGTTGAGATAGGCCGAGAATGTGGGAAAAAAATTTTACTCCCGAATTCCGTTCCTACTCGACCCGGCCAAGAAAATTCCGAAACAAATAGTAAAAAATTTGAAAAAATAAAAAAACCTCTTTCCGACATTATTTTTAGCCAAAACGGGATGAGATAGGCCGAGAAAGAGAAAAAAAAAAATTTTACTTCCGAATTCCGTTCATACTCGACCGAGGCAAGAAAATTCCGAAAAAAAGAGCAAAAAAATTGAAAAAATTTAAAAACCTCTTTCCGACATTATTTTTTGCCAAAACGGGATGAGATAGGCCAAGATGGAGAAAAAAAAAATTTTACTTCCGAATTCCGTTCATGCTCAACTCGGGTGAGAAAATTCCGAAAAAAATAGCCAAAAAATTGAAAAAATTAAAAAACCTCTTTCCGACATTATTTTTTGCCAAAACGGGATGAGATAGGCCGAGATGGAGAAAAAAAAATTTTTACTTCCGAATTCCGTCCATACTCGACTCGGTGAGAAAATTCTGAAAAAAATAGCAAAAAAATTGAAAAAATTTGAAAACATCTCTCCGATATTATTTTTAGGCAAAACGGGATGAGATAGGCCGAGAAAGAGAGAAAAAAATTTTACTTCCGAATTCCGTTCATACTCGACTCGTGCAAGAGAATTCCGAAAAAAATAGCAAAAAATTTGAAAAAATTAAAAAACCTCTTTCCGACATTATTTTTAGCCAAAACTGGATGAGATAGGCCGAGAAAGAGAGAAAAAATTTTTACTCCCGAAAGCCGTTCATACTCAACCGTGGCAAGAAAGTTCCGAAAAAAATAGCAAAAAAACTGAAAAAATTAAAAATCCTCTTTCCGAATTTATTTTTAGCCTAAACGGGATGAGATAGGCCAAGAAACAGAGAAAAAAATTTTACTGCCGAATTCCGTTCATACTCGACCTAGACAATATAATTCAAAAAAAATAGCAAAAAAATAGCAAAAAAATTGAAAAAACTGAAAAACCTCTTTCCGATATTTTTTTAGACAAAACGGGGTTCAGATAGGCCGAGAAAGAGGGAAAAAAATTTTACTCCCGAATTCCGTTCCTACTCGACCCGGCCAAGAAAATTCCGAAACAAATAGTAAAAAATTAGAAAAAATAAAAAAACCTCTTTCCGACATTACTTTTAGCCAAAACGGGATGAGATAGGCCGAGAAAGAGAAAAAAAAATTTTTACTTCCGAATTCCGTTCATACTCGACCGAGGCAAGAAAATTCCGAAAAAAATAGCAAAAAAATTGAAAAAATTTAAAAACCTCTTTCCGACATTATTTTTTGCCAAAACGGGATGAGATAGGCCAAGATGGAGAAAAAAAAAATTTTACTTCCGAATTCCGTTCATGCTTGACTCGGGTGAGAAAATTCCGAAAAAAATAGCAAAAAAATTGAAAAAATTAAAAAACCTCTTTCCGACATTATTTTTTGCCAAAACGGGGATGAGATAGGCCGAGAAAGAGGGAGAAAAATTTTACTCCCGAATTCCGTTCCTACACGACCCGGCCAAGAAAATTCCGAAACAAATAGTAAAAAATTGAAAAAATAAAAAAACCTCTTTCCGACATTATTTTTTGCCAAAACGGGATGAGATAGGCCGAGAAAGAGAAAAAAAAAATTTTACTTCCGAATTCCGTTCATACTCGACCGAGGCATGAAAATTCCGAAAAAAAGAGCAAAAAAATTGAAAAAATTTAAAAACCTCTTTCCGACATTATTTTTTGCCAAAACGGGATGAGATAGGCCAAGATGGAGAAAAAAAAATTTTACTTCCGAATTCCGTTCATGCTCAACTCGGGTGAGAAAATTCTGAAAAAAATAGCAAAAAAATTGAAAAAATTAAAAAACATCTCTCCGATATTATTTTTAGCCAAAACGGGAAGAGATAGGCCGAGAAAGTGAGAAAAAAATTTTACTTCCGAATTCCGTTCATACTCGACTCGTGCAAGAGAATTCCGAAAAAAATAGCAAAAAAACTGAAAAAATTAAAAATCCTCTTTCCGAATTTATTTTTAGCCTAAACGGGATGAGATAGGCCGACAAACAGAGAAAAAATTTTACTGCCGAATTCCGTTCATACTCGACCTAGACAAGAAAATTCCAAAAAAATAGCAAAAGAATTGAAAAAACTGAAAAACCTCTTTCCGATATTATTTTTAGACAAAACGGGGTTGAGATAGGCCGAGAAAGAGGGAAAAAAATTTTACTCCCGAATTCCGTTCCTACTCGACCCGGCCAAGAAAATTCCGAAACAAATAGTAAAAAAATTGAAAAAATAAAAAAACCTCTTTCCGACATTATTTTTTGACAAAACGGGATGAGATAGGCCGAGAAAGAGAAAAAAAAAATTTTACTTCCGAATTCCGTTCATACTCGACCGAGGCAAGAAAATTCCGAAAAAAAGAGCAAAAAAATTGAAAAAATTTAAAAACCTCTTTCCGACATTATTTTTTGCCAAAACGGGATGAGATAGGCCAAGATGGAGAAAAAAAAATTTTACTTCCGAATTCCGTTCATGCTCAACTCGGGTGAGAAAATTCTGAAAAAAATAGCAAAAAAATTGAAAAAATTAAAAAACATCTCTCCGATATTATTTTTAGCCAAAACGGGAAGAGATAGGCCGAGAAAGAGAAAAAAAAATTTTACTTCCGAATTCCGTTCATACTCGACCGAGGCAAGAAAATTCCGAAAAAAGAGCAAAAAAATTGAAAAAATTTAAAAACCTCTTTCCGACATTATTTTTTGCCAAAACGGGATGAGATAGGCCAAGATGGAGAAAAAAAAAATTTTACTTCCGAATTCCGTTCATGCTCAACTCGGGTGAGCAAATTCTGAAAAAAATAGCAAAAAAATTGAAAAAATTAAAAAACATCTCTCCGATATTATTTTTAGCCAAAACGGGAAGAGATAGGCCGAGAAAGAGAGAAAAAAAGTTTTCTTCCGAATTCCGTTCATACTCGACTCGTGCAAGAGAATTCCGAATAAAATAGCAAAAAATTTGAAAAAATTAAAAAACCTCTTTCCGACATTATTTTTAGCCAAAACTGGATGAGATAGGCCGAGAAAGAGAGAAAAAATTTTTACTCCCGAAAGCCGTTCATACTCGACCGTGGCAAGAAAGTTCCGAAAAAAATAGCAAAAAAACTGAAAAAATTAAAAATCCTCTTTCCAAATTTATTTTTAGCCTAAACGGGACGAGATAGGCCGACAAACAGAGAAAAAAATTTTACTCCCGAATTCCGTTCATACTCGACCTAGACAAGAAAATTCCAAAAAAATAGCAAAAAAATTGAAAAAACTGAAAAACCTCTTTCCGATATTATTTTTAGACAAAACGGGGTTGAGATAGGCCGAGAATGTGGGAAAAAAATTTTACTCCCGAATTCCGTTCCTACTCGACCCGGCCAAGAAAATTCCGAAACAAATAGTAAAAATTTTGAAAAAATAAAAAAACCTCTTTCCGACATTATTTTTAGCCAAAACGGGATGAGATAGGCCGAGAAAGAGAAAAAAAAAAATTTTACTTCCGAATTCCGTTCATACTCGACCGAGGCAAGAAAATTACGAAAAAAAGAGCAAAAAAATTGAAAAAATTTAAAAACCTCTTTCCGACATTATTTTTTGCCAAAACGGGATGAGATAGGCCAAGATGGAGAAAAAAAAAAATTTACTTCCGAATTCCGTTCATGCTCGACTCGGGTGAGAAAATTCCGAAAAAAATAGCAAAAAAATTGAAAAAACTAAAAAACCTCTTTCCGACATTATTTTTTGCCAAAACGGGGATGAGATAGGCCGAGAAAGAGGGAAAAAAATTTTACTCCCGAATTCCGTTCCTACTCGACCCGGCCAAGAAAATTCCGAAACAAATAGTAAAAAAATTGAAAAAATAAAAAAACCTCTTTCCGACATTATTTTTTGCCAAAACGGGATGAGATAGGCCGAGAAGAGAAAAAAAAAATTTTACTTCCGAATTCCGTTCATACTCGACCGAGGCAAGAAAATTCCGAAAAAAAGAGAAAAAAAATTGAAAAAATTTAAAAACCTCTTTCCGACATTATTTTTTGCCAAAACGGGATGAGATAGGCCAAGATGGAGAAAAAAAAAATTTTACTTCCGAATTCCGTTCATGCTCAACTCGGGTGAGAAATTTCCGAAAAAAATAGCCAAAAAATTGAAAAAATTAAAAAGCTCTTTCCGACATTATTTTTTGCCAAAACGGGATGAGATAGGCCGAGATGGAGAAAAAAAAAATTTTTACTTTCGAATTCCGTCCATACTCGACTCGGGTGAGAAAATTCTGAAAAAAATAGCAAAAAAATTGAAAAAATTAGAAAACATCTCTCCGATATTATTTTTAGCCAAAACGGGATGAGATAGGCCGAGAAAGAGAGAAAAAAATTTTACTTCCGAATTCCGTTCATACTCGACTCGTGCAAGAGAATTCCGAAAAAAAATAGCAAAAAATTTGAAAAAATTAAAAAACCTCTTTCCGACATTATTTTTAGCCAAAACTGGATGAGATAGGCCGAGAAAGAGAGAAAAAATTTTTACTCCCGAAAGCCGTTCATACTCGACCGTGGCAAGAAAGTTCCAAAAAAAATAGCAAAAAAACTGAAAAAATTAAAAATCCTCTTTCCGAATTTATTTTTAGCCTAAACGGGATGAGATAGGCCGACAAACAGAGAAAAAAATTTTACTGCCGAATTCCGTTCATACTCGACCTAGACAAGAAAATTCCAAAAAAATAGCAAAAAAATTGAAAAAACTGAAAAACCTCTTTCCGATATTATTTTTAGACAAAACGGGGTTGAGATAGGCCGAGAAAGTGGGAAAAAAAATTTACTCCCGAATTCCGTCCCTACTCGACCCGGCCAAGAAAATTCCGAAACAAATAGTAAAAATTTTGAAAAAATAAAAAAACCTCTTTCCGACATTATTTTTAGCCAAAACGGGATGAGATAGGCCGAGAAAGAGAAAAAAAAAAAATTTTACTTCCGAATTTCGTTCATACTCGACCGAGGCAAGAAAATTCCGAAAAAAAGAGCAAAAAAATTGAAAAAATTTAATAACCTCTTTCCGACATTATTTTTTGCCAAAACGGGATGAGATAGGCCAAGATGGAGAAAAAAAAAATTTTACTTCCGAATTCCGTTCATGCTCGACTCGGGTGAGAAAATTCCGTAAAAAATAGCAAAAAAATTGAAAAAATTAAAAAACCTCTTTCCGACATTATTTTTTGCCAAAACGGGGATGAGATAGGCCGAGAAAGAGGGAAAAAAATTTTACTCCCGAATTCCGTTCCTACTCGACCCGGCCAAGAAAATTCCGAAACAAATAGTAAAAAAATTGAAAAAATAAAAAAACCTCTTTCCGACATTATTTTTTGCCAAAACGGGATGAGATAGGCCGAGAAAGAGAAAAAAAAAAATTTTACTTCCGAATTCCGTTCATACTCGACCGAGGCAAGAAAATTCCGAAAAAAAGAGCAAAAAAATTGAAAAAATTTAAAAACCTCTTTCCGACATTATTTTTTGCCAAAACGGGATGAGATAGGCCAAGATGGAGAAAAAAAAAATTTTACTTCCGAATTCCGTTCATGCTCAACTCGGGTGAGAAAATTCCGAAAAAAATAGCCAAAAAATTGAAACAATTAAAAAACCTCATTCCGACATTATTTTTTGCCAAAACGGGATGAGATAGGCCGAGATGGAGAAAAAAAAAATTTTTACTTCCGAATTCCGTCCATACTCGACTCGGGTGAGAAAATTCTGAAAAAAATAGCAAAAAAATTGAAAAAATTAGAAAACATCTCTCCGATATTATTTTTAGCCAAAACGGGAAGAGATAGGCCGAGAAAGAGAGAAAAAAATTTTACTTCCGAATTCCGTTCATACTCGACTCGTGCAAGAGAATTCCGAAAAAAATAGCAAAAAATTTGAAAAAATTAAAAAACCTCTTTCCGACATTATTTTTAGCCAAAACTGGATGAGATAGGCCGAGAAAGAGAGAAAAAATTTTTACTCCCGAAAGCCGTTCATACTCGACCGTGGCAAGAAAGTTCCGAAAAAATTAGCAAAAAAACTGAAAAAATTAAAAATCCTCTTTCCAAATTTATTTTTAGCCTAAACGGGACGAGATAGGCCGACAAACAGAGAAAAAAATTTTACTGCCGAATTCCGTTCATACTCGACCTAGACAAGAAAATTCCAAAAAAATAGCAAAAAAATTGAAAAAACTGAAAAACCTCTTTCCGATATTATTTTTAGACAAAACGGGGTTGAGATAGGCCGAGAATGTGGGAAAAAAATTTTACTCCCGAATTCCGTTCCTACTCGACCCGGCCAAGAAAATTCCGAAACAAATAGTAAAAATTTTGAAAAAAATAAAAAAACCTCTTTCCGACATTATTTTTAGCCAAAACGGGATGAGATAGGCCGAGAAAGAGAAAAAAAGAAAATTTTACTTCCGAATTCCGTTCATACTCGACCGAGGCAAGAAAATTCCGAAAAAAAAAGCAAAAAAATTGAAAAAAATTTAAAAACCTCTTTCCGACATTATTTTTTGCCAAAACGGGATGAGATAGGCCAAGATGGAGAAAAAAAAAAATTTACTTCCGAATTCCGTTCATGCTCGACTCGGGTGAGAAAATTCCGAAAAAAATAGCAAAAAAATTGAAAAAATTAAAAAACCTCTTTCCGACATTATTTTTTGCCAAAACGGGGATGAGATAGGCCGAGAAAGAGGGAAAAAAATTTTACTCCCGAATTCCGTTCCTACTCGACCCGGCCAAGAAAATTCCGAAACAAATAGTAAAAAAATTGAAAAAATAAAAAAACCTCTTTCCGACATTATTTTTTGCCAAAACGGGATGAGATAGGCCGAGAAAGAGAAAAAAAAAATTTTACTTCCGAATTCCGTTCATACTCGACCGAGGCAAGAAAATTCCGAAAAAAAGAGAAAAAAAATTGAAAAAATTTAAAAACCTCTTGCCGACATTATTTTTTGCCAAAACGGGATGAGATAGGCCAAGATGGAGAAAAAAAAATTTTACTTCCGAATTCCGTTCATGCTCAACTCGGGTGAGAAATTTCCGAAAAAAATAGCCAAAAAATTGAAAAAATTAAAAAAGCTCTTTCCGACATTATTTTTTGCCAAAACGGGATTAGATAGGCCGAGATGGAGAAAAAAAAAATTTTTACTTTCGAATTCCGTCCATACTCGACTCGGGTGAGAAAATTCTGAAAAAAATAGCAAAAAAATTGAAAAATTTAGAAAACATCTCTCCGATATTATTTTTAGCCAAAACGGGATGAGATAGGCCGAGAAAGAGAGAAAAAAATTTTACTTCCGAATTCCGTTCATACTCAACTCGTGCAAGAGAATTCCGAAAAAAATAGCAAAAAATTTGAAAAAATTAAAAAACCTCTTTCCGACATTATTTTTAGCCAAAACTGGATGAGATAGGCCGAGAAAGAGAGAAAAAATTTTTACTCCCGAAAGCCGTTCATACTCGACCGTGGCAAGAAAGTTCCAAAAAAAATAGCAAAAAAACTGAAAAAATTAAAAATCCTCTTTCCGAATTTATTTTTAGCCTAAACGGGATGAGATAGGCCGACAAACAGAGAAAAAATTTTACTGCCGAATTCCGTTCATACTCGACCTAGACAAGAAAATTCCAAAAAAATAGCAAAAAAATTGAAAAAACTGAAAAACCTCTTTCCGATATTATTTTTAGACAAAACGGGGCTGAGATAGGCCGAGAAAGTGGGAAAAAAAATTTACTCCCGAATTCCGTCCCTACTCGACCCGGCCAAGAAAATTCCGAAACAAATAGTAAAAATTTTGAAAAAATAAAAAAACCTCTTTCCGACATTATTTTTAGCCAAAACGGGATGAGATAGGCCGAGAAAGAGAAAAAAAAAAAATTTTACTTCCGAATTCCGTTCATACTCGACCGAGGCAAGAAAATTCCGAAAAAAAGAGCAAAAAAATTGAAAAAATTTAAAAACCTCTTTCCGACATTATTTTTTGCCAAAACGGGATGAGATAGGCCAAGATGGAGAAAAAAAAAATTTTACTTCCGAATTCCGTTCATGCTCGACTCGGGTGAGAAAATTCCGTAAAAAATAGCAAAAAAATTGAAAAAATTAAAAAACCTCTTTCCGACATTATTTTTTGCCAAAACGGGGATGAGATAGGCCGAGAAAGAGGGAAAAAAATTTTACTCCGAATTCCGTTCCTACTCGACCCGGCCAAGAAAATTCCGAAACAAATAGTAAAAAAATTGAAAAAATAAAAAAACCTCTTTCCGACATTATCTTTTGCCAAAACGGGATGAGATAGGCCGAGAAAGAGAAAAAAAAAAATTTTACTTCCGAATTCCGTTCATACTCGACCGAGGCAAGAAAATTCCGAAAAAAAGAGCAAAAAAATTGAAAAAATTTAAAAACCTCTTTCCGACATTATTTTTTGCCAAAACGGGATGAGATAGGCCAAGATGGAGAAAAAAAAAATTTTACTTCCGAATTCCGTTCATGCTCAACTCGGGTGAGAAAATTCCGAAAAAAATAGCCAAAAAATTGAAACAATTAAAAAACCTCATTCCGACATTATTTTTTGCCAAAACGGGATGAGATAGGCCGAGATGGAGAAAAAAAAAATTTTTACTTTCGAATTCCGTCCATACTCGACTCGGGTGAGAAAATTCTGAAAAAAATAGCAAAAAAATTGAAAAAATTAGAAAACATCTCTCCGATATTATTTTTAGCCAAAACGGGATGAGATAGGCCGAGAAAGAGAGAAAAAAATTTTACTTCCGAATTTCGTTCATACTCGACTCGTGCAAGAGAATTCCGAAAAAAATAGCAAAAAATTTGAAAAAATTAAAAAACCTCTTTCCGACATTATTTTTAGCCAAAACTGGATGAGATAGGCCGAGAAAGAGAGAAAAAATTTTTACTCCCGAAAGCCGTTCATACTCGACCGTGGCAAGAAAGTTCCTAAAAAATTAGCAAAAAAACTGAAAAAATTAAAAATCCTCTTTCCAAATTTATTTTTAGCCTAAACGGGACGAGATAGGCCGACAAACAGAGAAAAAAATTTTACTGCCGAATTCCGTTCATACTCGACCTAGACAAGAAAATTCCAAAAAAATAGCAAAAAAATTGAAAAAACTGAAAAACCTCTTTCCGATATTATTTTTAGACAAAACGGGGTTGAGATAGGCCGAGAATGTGGGAAAAAAATTTTACTCCCGAATTCCGTTCCTACTCGACCCGGCCAAGAAAATTCCGAAACAAATAGTAAAAATTTTGAAAAAATAAAAAAACCTCTTTCCGACATTATTTTTAGCCAAAACGGGATGAGATAGGCCGAGAAAGAGAAAAAAAGAAAATTTTACTTCCGAATTCCGTTCATACTCGACCGAGGCAAGAAAATTCCGAAAAAAAGAGCAAAAAAATTGAAAAAATTTAAAAACCCCTTTCCGACATTATTTTTTGCCAAAACGGGATGAGATAGGCCAAGATGGAGAAAAAAAAAATTTTACTTCCGAATTCCGTTCATGCTCAACTCGGGTGAGAAATTTCCGAAAAAAATAGCCAAAAAATTGAAAAAATTAAAAAAGCTCTTTCCGACATTATTTTTTGCCAAAACGGGATGAGATAGGCCGAGATGGAGAAAAAAAAAATTTTTACTTTCGAATTCCGTCCATACTCGACTCGGGTGAGAAAATTCTGAAAAAAATAGCAAAAAAATTGAAAAAATTAGAAAACATCTCTCCGATATTATTTTTAGCCAAAACGGGATGAGATAGGCCGAGAAAGAGAGAAAAAAATTTTACTTCCGAATTCCGTTCATACTCGACTCGTGCAAGAGAATTCCGAAAAAAATAGCAAAAAATTTGAAAAAATTAAAAAACCTCTTTCCGACATTATTTTTAGCCAAAACTGGATGAGATAGGCCGAGAAAGAGAGAAAAAATTTTTACTCCCGAAAGTCGTTCATACTCGACCGTGGCAAGAAAGTTCCGAAAAAAATAGCAAAAAAACTGAAAAAATTAAAAATCCTCTTTCCGAATTTATTTTTAGGCTAAACGGGATGAGATAGGCCGACAAACAGAGAAAAAAATTTTACTGCCGAATTCCGTTCATACTCGACCTAGACAAGAAAATTCCAAAAAAATAGCAAAAAAATTGAAAAAACTAAAAAACCTCTTTCCGATATTATTTTTAGACAAAACGGGGTTGAGATAGGCCGAGAAAGTGGGAAAAAAATTTTACTCCCGAATTCCGTTCCTACTCGACCCGGCCAAGAAAATTCCGAAACAAATAGTAAAAAATTTGAAAAAATAAAAAAACCTCTTTCCGAATTCCGTTCATACTCGACCGAGGCAAGAAAATTCCGAAAAAAAGAGCAAAAAAATTGCAAAAATAAAAAAACCTCTTTCCGACATTATTTTTTGCCAAAACGGGATGAGATAGGCTGAGAAAGAGAAAAAAAAAAAATTTTACTTTCGAATTCCGTTCATACTCGACCGAGGCAAGAAAATTCCGAAAAAAAGAGCAAAAAAATTGAAAAAATTTAAAAACCTCTTTCCGACATTATTTTTTGCCAAAACGGGATGAGATAGGCTGAGAAAGAGAAAAAAAAAAATTTTACTTTCGAATTCCGTTCATACTCGACCGAGGCAAGAAAATTCCGAAAAAAAGAGCAAAAAAATTGAAAAAATTTAAAAACCTCTTTCCGGCATTATTTTTTGCCAAAACGGGATGAGATAGGCCAAGTTGGAGAAAAAAAAAATTTTACTTCCGAATTCCGTTCATACTCGACCGAGGCAAAAAATTCCGAAAAAAAGAGCAAAAAAATTGAAAAAATTTAAAAACCTCTTTCCGACATTATTTTTTGCCAAAACGGGATGAGATAGGCCAAGATGGAGAAAAAAAAAATTTTACTGCCGAATTCCGTTCATGCTCGACTCGGGTGAGAAAATTCCGAAAAAAATAGCAAAAAAATTGAAAAAATTAAAAAACCTCTTTCCGACATTATTTTTTGCCAAAACGGGGATGAGATAGGCCGAGAAAGAGGGAAAAAAATTTTACTCCCGAATTCCGTTCCTACTCGACCCGGCCAAGAAAATTCCGAAACAAATAGTAAAAAAATTGAAAAAATAAAAAAACCTCTTTCCGACATTATTTTTTGCCAAAACGGGATGAGATAGGCCGAGAAAGAGAAAAAAAAAATTTTACTTCCGAATTCCGTTCATACTCGACCGAGGCAAGAAAATTCCGAAAAAAAGAGCAAAAAAATTGAAAAAATTTAAAAACCTCTTTCCGACATTATTTTTTGCCAAAACGGGATGAGATAGGCCAAGATGGAGAAAAAAAAAATTTTACGTCCGAATTCCGTTCATGCTCAACTCGGGTGAGAAAATTCTGAAAAAAATAGCAAAAAAATTGAAAAAATTAAAAAACATCTCTCCGATATTATTTTTAGCCAAAACGGGAAGAGATAGGCCGAGAAAGAGAGAAAAAAATTTTTCTTCCGAATTCCGTTCATACTCGACTCGTGCAAGAGAATTCCGAATGAAATAGCAAAAAATTTGAAAAATTAAAAAACCTCTTTCCGACATTATTTTTAGCCAAAACTGGATGAGATAGGCCGAGAAAGAGAGAAAAAATTTTTACTCCCGAAAGCCGTTCATACTCGACCGTGGCAAGAAAGTTCCGAAAAAAATAGCAAAAAAACTGAAAAAATTAAAAATCCTCTTTCCAAATTTATTTTTAGCCTAAACGGGACGAGATAGGCCGACAAACAGAGAAAAAAATTTTACTGCCGAATTCCGTTCATACTCGACCTAGACAAGAAAATTCCAAAAAAATTGAAAAAACTGAAAAACCTCTTTCCGATATTATTTTTAGACAAAACGGGGTTGAGATAGGCCGAGAAAGTGGGAAAAAAATTTTACTCCCGAATTCCGTTCCTACTCGACCCGGCCAAGAAAATTCCGAAACAAATAGTAAAAATTTTGAAAAAATAAAAAAACCTCTTTCCGACATTATTTTTAGCCAAAACGGGATGAGATAGGCCGAGAAAGAGAAAAAAAAAAAATTTTACTTCCGAATTCCGTTCATACTCGACCGAGGCAAGAAAATTCCGAAAAAAAGAGCAAAAAAATTGAAAAAATTTAAAAACCTCTTTCCGACATTATTTTTTGCCAAAACGGGATGAGATAGGCCAAGATGGAGAAAAAAAAAATTTTACTTCCGAATTCCGTTCATGCTCGACTCGGGTGAGAAAATTCCGAAAAAAATAGCAAAAAAATTGAAAAAATTAAAAAACCTCTTTCCGACATTATTTTTTGCCAAAACGGGGATGAGATAGGCCGAGAAAGAGGGAAAAAAATTTTACTCCCGAATTCCGTTCCTACTCGACCCGGCCAAGAAAATTCCGAAACAAATAGTAAAAAAATTGAAAAAATAAAAAAACCTCTTTCCGACATTATTTTTTGCCAAAACGGGATGAGATAGGCCGAGAAAGAGAAAAAAAAAATTTTACTTCCGAATTCCGTTCATACTCGACCGAGGCAAGAAAATTCCGAAAAAAAGAGAAAAAAAATTGAAAAAATTTAAAAACCTCTTTCCGACATTATTTTTTGCCAAAACGGGATGAGATAGGCCAAGATGGAGAAAAAAAAAATTTTACTTCCGAATTCCGTTCATGCTCAACTCGGGTGAGAAATTTCCGAAAAAAATAGCCAAAAAATTGAAAAAATTAAAAAAGCTCTTTCCGACATTATTTTTTGCCAAAACGGGATTAGATAGGCCGAGATGGAGAAAAAAAAAATTTTTACTTTCGAATTCCGTCCATACTCGACTCGGGTGAGAAAATTCTGAAAAAAATAGCAAAAAAATTGAAAAATTTAGAAAACATCTCTCCGATATTATTTTTAGCCAAAACGGGATGAGATAGGCCGAGAAAGAGAGAAAAAAATTTTACTTCCGAATTCCGTTCATACTCGACTCGTGCAAGAGAATTCCGAAAAAAATAGCAAAAAATTTGAAAAAATTAAAAAACCTCTTTCCGACATTATTTTTAGCCAAAACTGGATGAGATAGGCCGAGAAAGAGAGAAAAAATTTTTACTCCCGAAAGCCGTTCATACTCGACCGTGGCAAGAAAGTTCCAAAAAAAATAGCAAAAAAACTGAAAAAATTAAAAATCCTCTTTCCGAATTTATTTTTAGCCTAAACGGGATGAGATAGGCCGACAAACAGAGAAAAAAATTTTACTGCCGAATTCCGTTCATACTCGACCTAGACAAGAAAATTCCAAAAAAATAGCAAAAAAATTGAAAAAACTGAAAAACCTCTTTCCGATATTATTTTTAGACAAAACGGGGTTGAGATAGGCCGAGAAAGTGGGAAAAAAAATTTACTCCCGAATTCCGTCCCTACTCGACCCGGCCAAGAAAATTCCGAAACAAATAGTAAAAATTTTGGAAAAATAAAAAAACCTCTTTCCGACATTATTTTTAGCCAAAACGGGATGAGATAGGCCGAGAAAGAGAAAAAAAAAAAATTTTACTTCCGAATTCCGTTCATACTCGACCGAGGCAAGAAAATTCCGAAAAAAAGAGCAAAAAAATTGAAAAAATTTAAAAACCTCTTTCCGACATTATTTTTTGCCAAAACGGGATGAGATAGGCCAAGATGGAGAAAAAAAAAATTTTACTTCCGAATTCCGTTCATGCTCGACTCGGGTGAGAAAATTCCGTAAAAAATAGCAAAAAAATTGAAAAAATTAAAAAACCTCTTTCCGACATTATTTTTTGCCAAAACGGGGATGAGATAGGCCGAGAAAGAGGGAAAAAAATTTTACTCCCGAATTCCGTTCCTACTCGACCCGGCCAAGAAAATTCCGAAACAAATAGTAAAAAAATTGAAAAAATAAAAAAACCTCTTTCCGACATTATCTTTTGCCAAAACGGGATGAGATAGGCCGAGAAAGAGAAAAAAAAAAAATTTTACTTCCGAATTCCGTTCATACTCGACCGAGGCAAGAAAATTCCGAAAAAAAGAGCAAAAAAATTGAAAAAATTTAAAAACCTCTTTCCGACATTATTTTTTGCCAAAACGGGATGAGATAGGCCAAGATGGAGAAAAAAAAAATTTTACTTCCGAATTCCGTTCATGCTCAACTCGGGTGAGAAAATTCCGAAAAAAATAGCCAAAAAATTGAAACAATTAAAAAACCTCATTCCGACATTATTTTTTGCCAAAACGGGATGAGATAGGCCGAGATGGAGAAAAAAAAAATTTTTACTTCCGAATTCCGTCCATACTCGACTCGGGTGAGAAAATTCTGAAAAAAATAGCAAAAAAATTGAAAAAATTAGAAAACATCTCTCCGATATTATTTTTAGCCAAAACGGGGATGAGATAGGCCGAGAAAGAGAGAAAAAAATTTTACTTCCGAATTCCGTTCATACTCGACTCGTGCAAGAGAATTCCGAAAAAAATAGCAAAAAATTTGAAAAAATTAAAAAACCTCTTTCCGACATTATTTTTAGCCAAAACTGGATGAGATAGGCCGAGAAAGAGAGAAAAAATTTTTACTCCCGAAAGCCGTTCATACTCGACCGTGGCAAGAAAGTTCCTAAAAAATTAGCAAAAAAACTGAAAAAATTAAAAATCCTCTTTCCAAATTTATTTTTAGCCTAAACGGGACGAGATAGGCCGACAAACAGAGAAAAAAATTTTACTGCCGAATTCCGTTCATACTCGACCTAGACAAGAAAATTCCAAAAAAATAGCAAAAAAATTGAAAAAACTGAAAAACCTCTTTCCGATATTATTTTTAGACAAAACGGGGTTGAGATAGGCCGAGAATGTGGGAAAAAAATTTTACTCCCGAATTCCGTTCCTACTCGACCCGGCCAAGAAAATTCCGAAACAAGTAGTAAAAATTTTGAAAAAATAAAAAAACCTCTTTCCGACATTATTTTTAGCCAAAACGGGATGAGATAGGCCGAGAAAGAGAAAAAAAGAAAATTTTACTTCCGAATTCCGTTCATACTCGACCGAGGCAAGAAAATTCCGAAAAAAAGAGCAAAAAAATTGAAAAAATTTAAAAACCTCTTTCCGACATTATTTTTTGCCAAAACGGGATGAGATAGGCCAAGATGGAGAAAAAAAAAATTTTACTTCCGAATTCCGTTCATGCTCAACTCGGGTGAGAAATTTCCGAAAAAAATAGCCAAAAAATTGAAAAAATTAAAAAAGCTCTTTCCGACATTATTTTTTGCCAAAACGGGATGAGATAGGCCGAGATGGAGAAAAAAAAAAATTTTACTTTCGAATTCCGTCCATACTCGACTCGGGTGAGAAAATTCTGAAAAAAATAGCAAAAAAATTGAAAAAATTAGAAAACATCTCTCCGATATTATTTTTAGCCAAAACGGGATGAGATAGGCCGAGAAAGAGAGAAAAAAATTTTACTTCCGAATTCCGTTCATACTCGACTCGTGCAAGAGAATTCCGAAAAAAATAGCAAAAAATTTGAAAAAATTAAAAAACCTCTTTCCGACATTATTTTTAGCCAAAACTGGATGAGATAGGCCGAGAAAGAGAGAAAAAATTTTTACTCCCGAAAGTCGTTCATACTCGACCGTGGCAAGAAAGTTCCGAAAAAAATAGCAAAAAAACTGAAAAAATTAAAAATCCTCTTTCCGAATTTATTTTTAGGCTAAACGGGATGAGATAGGCCGACAAACAGAGAAAAAAATTTTACTGCCGAATTCCGTTCATACTCGACCTAGACAAGAAAATTCCAAAAAAATAGCAAAAAAATTGAAAAAACTAAAAAACCTCTTTCCGATATTATTTTTAGACAAAACGGGGTTGAGATAGGCCGAGAAAGTGGGAAAAAAATTTTACTCCCGAATTCCGTTCCTACTCGACCCGGCCAAGAAAATTCCGAAACAAATAGTAAAAAATTTGAAAAAATAAAAAAACCTCTTTCCGAATTCCGTTCATACTCGACCGAGGCAAGAAAATTCCGAAAAAAAGAGCAAAAAAATTGCAAAAATAAAAAAACCTCTTTCCGACATTATTTTTTGCCAAAACGGGATGAGATAGGCTGAGAAAGAGAAAAAAAAAAAATTTTACTTTCGAATTCCGTTCATACTCGACCGAGGCAAGAAAATTCCGAAAAAAAGAGCAAAAAAATTGAAAAAATTTAAAAACCTCTTTCCGACATTATTTTTTGCCAAAACGGGATGAGATAGGCTGAGAAAGAGAAAAAAAAAAAAATTTTACTTTCGAATTCCGTTCATACTCGACCGAGGCAAGAAAATTCCGAAAAAAAGAGCAAAAAAATTGAAAAAATTTAAAAACCTCTTTCCGGCATTATTTGTTGCCAAAACGGGATGAGATAGGCCAAGTTGGAGAAAAAAAAAATTTTACTTCCGAATTCCGTTCATACTCGACCGAGGCAAAAAATTCCGAAAAAAAGAGCAAAAAAATTGAAAAAATTTAAAAACCTCTTTCCGACATTATTTTTTGCCAAAACGGGATGAGATAGGCCAAGATGGAGAAAAAAAAAATTTTACTGCCGAATTCCGTTCATGCTCGACTCGGGTGAGAAAATTCCGAAAAAAATAGCAAAAAAATTGAAAAAATTAAAAAACCTCTTTCCGACATTATTTTTTGCCAAAACGGGGATGAGATAGGCCGAGAAAGAGGGAAAAAAATTTTACTCCCGAATTCCGTTCCTACTCGACCCGGCCAAGAAAATTCCGAAACAAATAGTAAAAAAATTGAAAAAATAAAAAAACCTCTTTCCGACATTATTTTTTGCCAAAACGGGATGAGATAGGCCGAGAAAGAGAAAAAAAAAATTTTACTTCCGAATTCCGTTCATACTCGACCGAGGCAAGAAAATTCCGAAAAAAAGAGCAAAAAAATTGAAAAAATTTAAAAACCTCTTTCCGACATTATTTTTTGCCAAAACGGGATGAGATAGGCCAAGATGGAGAAAAAAAAAATTTTACGTCCGAATTCCGTTCATGCTCAACTCGGGTGAGAAAATTCTGAAAAAAATAGCAAAAAAATTGAAAAAATTAAAAAACATCTCTCCGATATTATTTTTAGCCAAAACGGGAAGAGATAGGCCGAGAAAGAGAGAAAAAAATTTTTCTTCCGAATTCCGTTCATACTCGACTCGTGCAAGAGAATTCCGAATGAAATAGCAAAAAATTTGAAAAAATTAAAAAACCTCTTTCCGACATTATTTTTAGCCAAAACTGGATGAGATAGGCCGAGAAAGAGAGAAAAAATTTTTACTCCCGAAAGCCGTTCATACTCGACCGTGGCAAGAAAGTTCCGAAAAAAATAGCAAAAAAACTGAAAAAATTAAAAATCCTCTTTCCAAATTTATTTTTAGCCTAAACGGGACGAGATAGGCCGACAAACAGAGAAAAAAATTTTACTGCCGAATTCCGTTCATACTGGACCTAGACAAGAAAATTCCAAAAAAATTGAAAAAACTGAAAAACCTCTTTCCGATATTATTTTTAGACAAAACGGGGTTGAGATAGGCCGAGAAAGTGGGAAAAAAATTTTACTCCCGAATTCCGTTCCTACTCGACCCGGCCAAGAAAATTCCGAAACAAATAGTAAAAATTTTGAAAAAATAAAAAAACCTCTTTCCGACATTATTTTTAGCCAAAACGGGATGAGATAGGCCGAGAAAGAGAAAAAAAAAAAATTTACTTCCGAATTCCGTTCATACTCGACCGAGGCAAGAAAATTCCGAAAAAAAGAGCAAAAAAATTGAAAAAATTTAAAAACCTCTTTCCGACATTATTTTTTGCCAAAACGGGATGAGATAGGCCAAGATGGAGAAAAAAAAAATTTTACTTCCGAATTCCGTTCATGCTCAACTCGGGTGAGAAAATTCCGAAAAAAATAGCCAAAAAATTGAAAAAATTAAAAAACCTCTTTCCGACATTATTTTTAGCCAAAACGGGAAGAGATAGGCCGAGAAAGTGAGAAAAAAATTTTACTTCCGAATTCCGTTCATACTCGACTCGTGCAAGAGAATTCCGAAAAAAATAGCAAAAAAACTGAAAAAATTAAAAATCCTCTTTCCGAATTTATTTTTAGCCTAAACGGGATGAGATAGGCCGACAAACAGAGAAAAAAATTTCACTGCCGAATTCCGTTCATACTCGACCTAGACAAGAAAATTCCAAAAAAAATAGCAAAAAAATTGAAAAAACTGAAAAACCTCTTTCCGATATTATTTTTAGACAAAACGGGGTTGAGATAGGCCGAGAAAGTGGGAAAAAAATTTTACTCCCGAATTCCGTTCCTACTCGACCCGGCCAAGAAAATTCCGAAACAAATAGTAAAAAATTTGAAAAAATAAAAAAACCTCTTTCCGACATTATTTTTAGCCAAAACGGGATGAGATAGGCCGAGAAAGAGAAAAAAAAAATTTTACTTCCGAATTCCGTTCATACTCGACCGAGGCAAGAAAATTCCGAAAAAAAGAGCAAAAAAATTGAAAAAATTTAAAAACCTCTTTCCGACATTATTTTTTGCCAAAACGGGATGAGATAGGCCAAGATGGAGAAAAAAAAAATTTTACTTCCGAATTCCGTTCATGCTCGACTCGGGTGAGAAAATTCCGAAAAAAATAGCAAAAAAATTGAAAAAATTAAAAAACCTCTTTCCGACATTATTTTTTTGCCAAAACGGGGATGAGATAGGCCGAGAAAGAGGGAAAAAAATTTTACTCCCGAATTCCGTTCCTACTCGACCCGGCCAAGAAAATTCCGAAACAAATAGTAAAAAAATTGAAAAAATAAAAAAACCTCTTTCTGACATTATTTTCAGCCAAAACGGGATGAGATAGGCCGAGAAAGAGAAAAAAAAATTTTACTTCCGAATTCCGTTCATACTCGACCGAGGCAAGAAAATTCCGAAAAAAAGAGCAAAAAAATTGCAAAAATAAAAAAACCTCTTTCCGACATTATTTTTTGCCAAAACGGGATGAGATAGGCCGAGAAAGAAAAAAAAAAAAATTTTACTTTCGAATTCCGTTCATACTCGATCGAGGCAAGAAAATTCCGAAAAAAAAGAGCAAAAAAATTGAAAAAATTTAAAAACCTCTTTCCGGCATTATTTTTTTGCCAAAACGGGATGAGATAGGCCAAGATGGAGAAAAAAAAAATTTTACTTCCGAATTCCGTTCATACTCGACCGAGGCAAGAAAATTCCGAAAAAAAGAGCAAAAAAATTGAAAAAATTTAAAAACCTCTTTCGACATTATTTTTGCCAAAACGGGATGAGATAGGCCAAGATGGAGAAATAAAAAATTTTACTTCCGAATTCCGTTCATGCTCGACTCGGGTGAGAAAATTCCGAAAAAAATAGCAAAAAAATTGAAAAAATTAAAAAACCTCTTTCCGACATTATTTTTTGCCAAAACGGGGATGGGATAGGGCCGAGAAAGAGGGAAAAAAATTTTACTCCCGAATTCCGTTCCTACTCGACCCGGCCAAGAAAATTCCGAAACAAATTGTAAAAAAATTGAAAAAATAAAAAAAACCTCTTTCCGACATTATTTTTTGCCAAAACGGGATGAGATAGGCCGAGAAAGAGAAAAAAAAAATTTTACTTCCGAATTCCGTTCATACTCGACCGAGGCAAGAAAATTCCGAAAAAAAGAGCAAAAAAATTGAAAAAAATTTAAAAACCTCTTTCCGACATTATTTTTTGCCAAAACGGGATGAGATAGGCCAAGATGGAGAAAAAAAAATTTTACTTCCGAATTCCGTTCATGCTCAACTCGGGTGAGAAAATTCCGAAAAAAATAGCCAAAAAATTGAAAAAATTAAAAAACCTCTTTCCGACATTATTTTTTGCCAAAACGGGATGAGATAGGCCGAGATGGAGAAAAAAAAAATTTTTACTTCCGAATTCCGTCCATACTCGACTCGGGTGAGAAAATTCTGAAAAAAATAGCAAAAAAATTGAAAAAAATTAGAAAACATCTCTCCGATATTATTTTTAGCCAAAACGGGATGAGATAGGCCGAGAAAGGGGAGAAAAAAATTTTACTTCCGAATTCCGTTCATACTCGACTCGTGCAAGAGAATTCCGAAAAAAATAGCAAAAAATTTGAAAAAATTAAAAAACCTCTTTCCGACATTATTTTTAGCCAAAACTGGATGAGATAGGCCGAGAAAGAGAGAAAAATTTTTTACTCCCGAAAGCCGTTCATACTCAACCGTGGCAAGAAAGTTCCGAAAAAAAATAGCAAAAAAACTGAAAAAATTAAAAATCCTCTTTCCGAATTTATTTTTAGCCTAAACGGGATGAGATAGGCCAAGAAACAGAGAAAAAAATTTTACTGCCGAATTCCGTTCATACTCGACCTAGACAATAAAATTCCAAAAAAATAGCAAAAAAATAGCAAAAAAATTGAAAAAACTGAAAAACCTCTTTCCGATATTTTTTTAGACAAAACGGGGTTCAGATAGGCCGAGAAAGAGGGAAAAAAATTTTACTCCCGAATTCCGTTCCTACTCGACCCGGCCAAGAAAATTCCGAAACAAATAGTAAAAAATTAGAAAAAATAAAAAAACCTCTTTCCGACATTATTTTTAGCCAAAACGGGATGAGATAGGCCGAGAAAGTGAGAAAAAAATTTTACTTCCGAATTCCGTTCATACTCGACTCGTGCAAGAGAATTCCGAAAAAAAATAGCAAAAAAACTGAAAAAATTAAAAATCCTCTTTCCGAATTTATTTTTAGCCTAAACGAGATAGGGCCGACAAACGAGAAAAAAATTTCACTGCCGAATTCCGTTCATACTCGACCTAGACAAGAAAATTCCAAAAAAATAGCAAAAAAATTGAAAAAACTGAAAAACCTCTTTCCGATATTATTTTTAGACAAAACGGGGTTGAGATAGGCCGAGAAAGTGGGAAAAAAATTTTACTCCCGAATTCCGTTCCTACTCGACCCGGCCAAGAAAATTCCGAAACAAATAGTAAAAAATTTGAAAAAATAAAAAAACCTCTTTCCGACATTATTTTTAGCCAAAACGGGATGAGATAGGCCGAGAAAGAGAAAAAAAAAAAATTTACTTCCGAATTCCGTTCATACTCGACCGAGGCAAGAAAATTCCGAAAAAAAGAGCAAAAAAATTTAAAAAATTTAAAAACCTCTTTCCGACATTATTTTTTGCCAAAACGGGATGAGATAGGCCAAGATGGAGAAAAAAAAAATTTTACTTCCGAATTCCGTTCATGCTCGACTCGGGTGAGAAAATTCCGAAAAAAATAGCAAAAAAATTGAAAAAATTAAAAAACCTCTTTCCGACATTATTTTTTGCCAAAACGGGGATGAGAAAGGCCGAGAAAGAGGGAAAAAAATTTTACTCCCGAATTCCGTTCCTACTCGACCCGGCCAAGAAAATTCCGAAACAAATAGTAAAAAAATTGAAAAAATAAAAAAACCTCTTTCCGACATTATTTTTTTGCCAAAACGGGATGAGATAGGCCGAGAAAGAGAAAAAAAAAAATTTTACTTCCGAATTCCGTTCATACTCGACCGAGGCAAGAAAATTCCGAAAAAAAAGAGCAAAAAAATTGAAAAAATTTAAAAACCTCTTTCCGACATTATTTTTTGCCAAAACGGGATGAGATAGGCCAAGATGGAGAAAAAAAAAAATTTACTTCCGAATTCCGTTCATACTCGACCGAGGCAAGAAAATTCCGAAAAAAAGAGCAAAAAAAATTGAAAAAATAAAAAAACCTCTTTCCGACATTATTTTTTGCCAAAACGGGATGAGATAGGCCGAGAAAGAGAAAAAAAAAAATTTTACTTTCGAATTCCGTTCATACTCGATCGAGGCAAGAAAATTCCGAAAAAAAGAGCAAAAAAATTGAAAAAATTTAAAAACCTCTTTCCGGCATTATTTTTTGCCAAAACGGGATGAGATAGGCCAAGATGGAGAAAAAAAAAATTTTTACTTCCGAATTCCGTTCATACTCGACCGAGGCAAGAAAATTCCCGAAAAAAAGAGCAAAAAAATTGAAAAAATTTAAAAACCTGTTTCCGACATTATTTTTTGCCAAAACGGGGATGAGATAGGCCAAGATGGAGAAATAAAAAATTTTACTTCCGAATTCCGTTCATGCTCGACTCGGGTGAGAAAATTCCGAAAAAAATAGCAAAAAAATTGAAAAAATTAAAAAACCTCTTTCCGACATTATTTTTTGCCAAAACGGGGATGAGATAGGCCGAGAAAGAGGGAAAAAAATTTTACTCCCGAATTCCGTTCCTACTCGACCCGGCCAAGAAAATTCCGAAACAAATAGTAAAAAAATTGAAAAAGTAAAAAAACCTCTTTCCGACATTATTTTTTGCCAAAACGGGATGAGATAGGCCGAGAAAGAGAAAAAAAAAAATTTTACTTCCGAATTCCGTTCATACTCGACCGAGGCAAGAAAATTCCGAAAAAAAGAGCAAAAAAATTGAAAAAATTAAAAAACCTCTTTCCGACATTATTTTTTGCCAAAACGGGATGAGATAGGCCGAGATGGAGAAAAAAAAAATTTTTACTTCCGAATTCCGTCCATACTCGACTCGGGTGAGAAAATTCTGAAAAAAATAGCAAAAAAATTGAAAAAATTAGAAAACATCTCTCCGATATTATTTTTAGCCAAAACGGGATGAGATAGGCCGAGAAAGAGAGAAAAAAATTTTACTTCCGAATTCCGTTCATACTCGACTCGTGCAAGAGAATTCCGAAAAAAATAGCAAAAAATTTGAAAAAATTAAAAAACCTCTTTCCGACATTATTTTTAGCCAAAACTGGATGAGATAGGCCGAGAAAGAGAGAAAAATTTGTTACTCCCGAAAGCCGTTCATACTCAACCGTGGCAAGAAAGTTCCGAAAAAAATAGCAAAAAAACTGAAAAAATTAAAAATCCTCTTTCCGAATTTATTTTTAGCCTAAACGGGATGAGATAGGCCGAGAAACAGAGAAAAAAATTTTACAGCCGAATTCCGTTCATACTCGACCTAGACAAGAAAATAACAAAAAAATAGCAAAAAATTGAAAAAACTGAAAAACCTCTTTCCGATATTATTTTTAGACAAAACGGGGTTGAGATAGGCAGAGAAAGTGGGAAAAAAATTTTACTCCCGAATTCCGTTCCTACTCGACCCGGCCAAGAAAATTCCGAAACAAATAGTAAAAAATTTGAAAAAATAAAAAAAACCTCTTTCCGACATTATTTTTAGCCAAAACGGGATGAGATAGGCCGAGAAAGAGAAAAAAAAAATTTTACTTCCGAATTCCGTTCATACTCGACCGAGGCAAGAAAATTCCGAAAAAAAGAGCAAAAAAATTGCAAAAATAAAAAAACCTCTTTCCGACATTATTTTTTGCCAAAACGGGATGAGATAGGCCAAGTTGGAGAAAAAAAAAATTTTACTTCCGAATTCCGTTCATACTCGACCGAGGCAAGAAAATTCCGAAAAAAAGAGCAAAAAAATTGAAAAAATTTAAAAACCTCTTTCCGACATTATTTTTTGCCAAAAAGGGATGAGATAGGCCAAGATGGAGAAAAAAAAAAATTTTACTTCCGAATTCCGTTCATGCTCAACTCGGGTGAGAAAATTCTGAAAAAAATAGCAAAAAAATTGAAAAAATTAAAAAACATCTCTCCGATATTATTTTTAGCCAAAACGGGAAGAGATAGGCCGAGAAAGAGAGAAAAACATTTTACTTCCGAATTCCGTTCATACTCGACTCGTGCAAGAGAATTCCGAATAAAATAGCAAAAAATTTGAAAAAATTAAAAAATCTCTTTCCGACATTATTTTTAGCCAAAACTGGATGAGATAGGCCGAGAAAGAGAGAAAAAATTTTTACTCCCGAAAGCCGTTCATACTCGACCGTGGCAAGAAAGTTCCGAAAAAAATAGCAAAAAAACTGAAAAAATTAAAAATCCTCTTTCCCGAATTTATTTTTAGCCTAAACGGGATGAGATAGGCCGAGAAACAGAGAAAAAAATTTTACAGCCGAATTCCGTTCATACTCGACCTAGACAAGAAAATTCCAAAAAAATAGCAAAAAAATTGAAAAAACTGAAAAACCTCTTTCCGATATTATTTTTAGACAAAACGGGGTTGAGATAGGCAGAGAAAGTGGGAAAAAAATTTTACTCCCGAATTCCGTTCCTACTCGACCCGGCCAAGAAAATTCCGAAACAAATAGTAAAAAATTTGAAAAAATAAAAAAAACCTCTTTCCGACATTATTTTTAGCCAAAACGGGATGAGATAGGCCGAGAAAGAGAAAAAAAAAATTTTACTTCCGAATTCCGTTCATACTCGACCCGAGGCAAGAAAATTCCGAAAAAAAGAGCAAAAAAATTGCAAAAATAAAAAAACCTCTTTCCGACATTATTTTTTGCCAAAACGGGATGAGATAGGCCAAGTTGGAGAAAAAAAAAATTTTACTTCCGAATTCCGTTCATACTCGACCGAGGCAAGAAAATTCCGAAAAAAAGAGCAAAAAAATTGAAAAAATTTAAAAACCTCTTTCCGACATTATTTTTTGCCAAAAAGGGATGAGATAGGCCAAGATGGAGAAAAAAAAAATTTTACTTCCGAATTCCGTTCATGCTCGACTCGGGTGAGAAAATTCCGAAAAAAATAGCAAAAAAATTGAAAAAATTAAAAAACCTCTTTCCGACATTATTTTCTGCCAAAACGGGGATGAGATAGGCCGAGAAAGAGGGAAAAAAATTTTACTCCCGAATTCCGTTCCTACTCGACCCGGCCAAGAAAATTCCGAAACAAATAGTAAAAAAATTGAAAAAATAAAAAAACCTCTTTCCGACATTATTTTTTGCCAAAACGGGATGAGATAGGCCGAGAAAGAGAAAAAAAAAATTTTACTTCCGAATTCCGTTCATACTCGACCGAGGCAAGAAAATTCCGAAAAAAAGAGCAAAAAAATTGAAAAAATTTAAAAACCTCTTTCCGACATTATTTTTTGCCAAAACGGGATGAGATAGGCCAAGATGGAGAAAAAAAAAATTTTACTTCCGAATTCCGTTCATGCTCAACTCGGGTGAGAAAATTCTGAAAAAAATAGCAAAAAAATTGAAAAAATTAAAAAACATCTCTCCGATATTATTTTTAGCCAAAACGGGAAGAGATAGGCCGAGAAAGAGAGAAAAAAATTTTTCTTCCGAATTCCGTTCATACTCGACTCGTGCAAGAGAATTCCGAATGAAATAGCAAAAAATTTGAAAAAATTAAAAAACCTCTTTCCGACATTATTTTTAGCCAAAACTGGATGAGATAGGCCGAGAAAGAGAGAAAAAATTTTTACTCCCGAAAGCCGTTCATACTCGACCGTGGCAAGAAAGTTCCGAAAAAAATAGCAAAAAAACTGAAAAAATTAAAAATCCTCTTTCCAAAATTATTTTTAGCCTAAACGGGACGAGATAGGCCGACAAACAGAGAAAAAAATTTTACTGCCGAATTCCGTTCATACTCGACCTAGACAAGAAAATTCCAAAAAAATAGCAAAAAAAATTGAAAAAACTGAAAAACCCTCTTTCCGATATTATTTTTAGACAAAACGGGGTTGAGATAGGCCGAGAAAGTGGGAAAAAAATTTTACTCCCGAATTCCGTTCCTACTCGACCCGGCCAAGAAAATTCCGAAACAAATAGTAAAAATTTTGAAAAAATAAAAAAACCACTTTCCGACATTATTTTTAGCCAAAACGGGATGAGATAGGCCGAGAAAGAGAAAAAAAAAAATTTTACTTCCGAATTCCGTTCATACTCGACCGAGGCAAGAAAATTCCGAAAAAAAGAGCAAAAAAATTGAAAAAATTTAAAACCTCTTTCCGACATTATTTTTTGCCAAAACGGGATGACATAGGCCAAGATGGAGAAAAAAAAAATTTTACTTCCGAATTCCGTTCATGCTCGACTCGGGTGAGAAAATTCCGAAAAAAATAGCAAAAAAATTGAAAAAATTAAAAAACCTCTTTCCGACATTATTTTTTGCCAAAACGGGGATGAGATAGGCCAAGATGGAGAAAAAAAAAATTTTACTTCCGAATTCCGTTCATGCTCAACTCGGGTGAGAAAATTCCGAAAAAAATAGCCAAAAAATTGAAAAAATTAAAAAACCTCTTTCCGACATTATTTTTTGCCAAAACGGGATGAGATAGGCCGAGATGGAGAAAAAAAAAAATTTTTACTTCCGAATTCCGTCCATACTAGACTCGGGTGAGAAAATTCTGAAAAAAATAGCAAAAAAATTGAAAAAATTAGAAAACATCTCTCCGATATTATTTTTAGCCAAAACGGGATGAGATAGGCCGAGAAAGAGAGAAAAAAATTTTACTTCCGAATTCCGTTCATACTCGACTCGTGCAAGAGAATTCCGAAAAAAATAGCAAAAAATTTGAAAAAATTAAAAAACCTCTTTCCGACATTATTTTTAGCCAAAACTGGATGAGATAGGCCGAGAAAGAGAGAAAAAATTTTTACTCCCGAGAGCCGTTCATACTCGACCGTGGCAAGAAAGTTCCGAAAAAAATAGCAAAAAAAACTGAAAAAATTGAAAATCCTCTTTCCGAATTTATTTTTTAGCCTAAACGGGATGAGATAGGCCGACAAACAGAGAAAAAAATTTTACTGCCGAATTCCGTTCATACTCGACCTAGACAAGAAAATTCCAAAAAAATAGCAAAAAAATTGAAAAAACTGAAAAACCTCTTTCCGATATTATTTTTAGACAAAACGGGGTGGAGATAGGCCGAGAAAGTGGGAAAAAAATTTTACTCCCGAATTCCGTTCCTACTCGACCCGGCCAAGAAAATTCCGAAACAAATAGTAAAAAATTTGAAAAAATAAAAAAACCCTCTTTCCGACATTATTTTTTAGCCAAAACGGGATGAGATAGGCCGAGAAAGAGAAAAAAAAAATTTTACTTCCGAATTCCGTTCATACTCGACCGAGGCAAGAAAATTCCGAAAAAAATAGCAAAAAAATTGAAAAAATTTAAAAAACCTCTTTCCGACATTATTTTTGCCAAAACGGGATGAGATAGGCCAAGATGGAGAAAAAAAAAAATTTTACTTCCGAATTCCGTTCATGCTCGACTCGGGTGAGAAAATTCCGAAAAAAATAGCAAAAAAATTTAAAAAATTAAAAAACCTCTTTCCGACATTATTTTTTGCCAAAACGGGGATGAGATAGGCCGAGAAAGAGAAAAAAAAAATTTTACTTCCGAATTCCGTTCATACTCGACCGAGGCAAGAAAATTCCGAAAAAAAGAGCAAAAAAATTGAAAAAACTTAAAAACCTCTTTCCGACATTATTTTTTGCCAAAACGGGATGAGATAGGCCAAGATGGAGAAAAAAAAAATTTTACTTCCGAATTCCGTTCATGCTCAACTCGGGTGAGAAAATTCTTAAAAAAATAGCAAAAAAATTGAAAAAATTAAAAAACATCTCTCCGATATTATTTTTAGCCAAAACGGGAAGAGATAGGCCGAGAAAGAGAGAAAAAAATTTTTCTTCCGAATTCCGTTCATACTCGACTCGTGCAAGAGAATTCCGAATGAAATAGCAAAAAATTTGAAAAAATTAAAAAACCTCTTTCTGACATTATTTTTAGCCAAAACTGGATGAGATAGGCCGAGAAAGAGAGAAAAAATTTTTACTCCCGAAAGCCGTTCATACTCGACCGTGGCAAGAAAGTTCCGAAAAAAATAGCAAAAAAACTGAAAAAATTAAAAATCCTCTTTCCAAAATTATTTTTAGCCTAAACGGGACGAGATAGGCCGACAAACAGAGAAAAAAATTTTACTGCCGAATTCCGTTCATACTCGACCTAGACAAGAAAATTCCAAAAAAATTGAAAAAACTGAAAAACCTCTTTCCGATATTATTTTTAGACAAAACGGGGTTGAGATAGGCCGAGAAAGTGGGAAAAAAATTTTACTCCCGAATTCCGTTCCTACTCGACCCGGCCAAGAAAATTCCGAAACAAATAGTAAAAATTTTGAAAAAATAAAAAAACCTCTTTCCGACATTATTTTTAGCCAAAACGGGATGAGATAGGCCGAGAAAGAGAAAAAAAAAATTTTACTTCCGAATTCCGTTCATACTCGACCGAGGCAAGAAAATTCCGAAAAAAAGAGCAAAAAAATTGAAAAAATTTAAAAACCTCTTTCCGACATTATTTTTTGCCAAAACGGGATGAGATAGGCCAAGATGGAGAAAAAAAAAATTTTACTTCCGAATTCCGTTCATGCTCGACTCGGGTGAGAAAATTCCGAAAAAAATAGCAAAAAAATTGAAAAAATTAAAAAAACCTCTTTCCGACATTATTTTTTGCCAAAACGGGGATGAGATAGGCCGAGAAAGAGGGAAAAAAATTTTACTCCCGAATTCCGTTCCTACTCGACCCGACCAAGAAAATTCCGAAACAAATAGTAAAAAAATTGAAAAAATAAAAAAACCTCTTTCCGACATTATTTTTTGCCAAAACGGGATGAGATAGGCCGAGAAAGAGAAAAAAAAAAAATTTTACTTCCGAATTCCGTTCATACTCGACCGAGGCAAGAAAATTCCGAAAAAAAGAGCAAAAAAATTGAAAAAATTTAAAAACCTCTTTCCGACATTATTTTTTGCCAAAACGGGATGAGATAGGCCAAGATGGAGAAAAAAAAAAATTTTACTTCCGAATTCCGTTCATGCTCAACTCGGGTGAGAAAATTCCGAAAAAAATAGCCAAAAAATTGAAAAAATTAAAAAACCTCTTTCCGACATTATTTTTAGCCAAAACGGGAAGAGATAGGCCGAGAAAGTGAGAAAAAAATTTTACTTCCGAATTCCGTTCATACTCGACTCGTGCAAGAGAATTCCGAAAAAAATAGCAAAAAAACTGAAAAAATTAAAAATCCTCTTTCCGAATTTATTTTTAGCCTAAAACGGGATGAGATAGGCCGACAAACAGAGAAAAAAATTTCACTGCCGAATTCCGTTCATACTCGACCTAGACAAGAAAATTCCAAAAAAATAGCAAAAAAATTGAAAAAACTGAAAAACCTCTTTCCGATATTATTTTTAGACAAAACGGGGTTGAGATAGGCCGAGAAAGTGGGAAAAAAATTTTACTCCCGAATTCCGTTCCTACTCGACCCGGCCAAGAAAATTCCGAAACAAATAGTAAAAAATTTGAAAAAATAAAAAACCTCTTTCCGACATTATTTTTAGCCAAAACGGATGAGATAGGCCGAGAAAGAGAAAAAAAAAATTTTACTTCCGAATTCCATTCATACTCGACCGAGGCAAGAAAATTCCGAAAAAAAGAGCAAAAAAATTGAAAAAATTTAAAAACCTCTTTCCGACATTATTTTTTGCCAAAACGGGATGAGATAGGCCAAGATGGAGAAAAAAAAATTTTACTTCCGAATTCCGTTCATGCTCGACTCGGGTGAGAAAATTCCGAAAAAAATAGCAAAAAAAATTGAAAAAATTAAAAAACCTCTTTCCGACATTATTTTTTTGCCAAAACGGGGATGAG
>JAYJMT010000014.1:280855-329410 GCA_036321655.1 Quercus alba
TTTTAGCCAAAACGGGATGAGATAGGCCGAGAAAGAGAGAAAAAATTTTTACTCCCGAAAGCCGTTTCATCGAGCGTGGCAAGAAAATTCCGAAAAAAATAGCCAAAAAACAGAAAAAATTAAAAATCCTCTTTCCGAATTTATTTTTAGCCTAAACGGGATGAGATAGGCCGAGAAACAGAGAAAAAAATTTTACTCCCGAATTCCGTTCATACTCGACCTAGACAAGAAAATTCCAAAAAAACAGCAAAAAAATTCAAAAAATTGAAAAACCTCTTTCCGATATTATTTTTAGACAAAACGGAGATGAGAAAGGCCGAGAAGAAAGAGGGAAAAAAATTTTACTCCCCGAATTCCCGTTCCTACTCGACCCGGCCAAGAAAATTCCGAAACAAATCGTAAAAAAAATTGAAAAAATTAAAAAACCTCTTTCTGACATTATTTTTAGCCAAAACGGGATGAGACATGCCGAGAAAGAGAAAAAAAATTTTACTCCCGAATTCCGTTCAATCCCGACTCGGGCAAGAAAATTCCGAAAAAAATTGCAAAAAAATTGAAAAAATTAAAAAAACCTCTTTCCGATCTTAATTTCAGCCAAAACAGTATGACATAGGCGGAGAAAGAGAAAAAAAAATTTTACTCCAGAATTCCGTTCATGCTCGCCCCAGGCAAGAAAATTCAGAAAAAAAAATGGCAAAAAAATTGAAAAAATTAAAAAAACCTCTTTCCGACATTATTTTTTGCCAAAACGGGATGAGATAGGCCGAAAAAGAGAAAAAAAAAATTTACTTCCGAATTCCGTTCATACTCGACCGAGGCAAGAGAATTTCGAAAAAAATAGCAAAAAAACTGAAAAAATTAAAAATCCTCTTTCCGAATTTATTTTTAGCCTAAACGGGATGAGATAGGCCGAGATGGAGAAAAAAAATAATTTTACTTCCGAATTCCGTTCATACTCGGCTCGGGTGAGAAAATTCCGAAAAAAATAGCAAAAAAAACTGAAAAAATTAAAAATCCTCTTTCCGAATTTATTTTTAGCCTAAACGGGACGAGATAGGCCGAGAAACAGAGAAAGAAATTATACTCCCGAATTTCGTTCATACTCGACCTAGTCAAGAAAATTCCAAATAAATAGCAAAAAAATTGAAAAACCTCTTTCCGATATTATTTTTAGCCAAAACGGGGATGAGATAGGCAGAGAAAGAGGGAAAAAAATTTTACTCCCAAATTCCGTTCATACACGACCTAGACAAGAAAATTCCAAAAAAAGTAGCAATAAAATTGAAAAAAATTGAAAAACCTCTTTCCGATATTATTTTTAGCCAAAACGGAGATGAGATAGGCCGAGAAAGAGGGAAAAAAATTTTACACCCGAATTCCGTTCCTACTCAACCCGGCCAAGAAAATTCCGAAACAAATAGTAAAAAAATTGAAAAAATAAAAAAACCTCTTTCCGACATTATTTTTTGCCAAAACGGATGAGATAGGCCGAGATGGAGAAAAAAAAAATTTACTTCCGAATTCCGTTCATACTCGACCCGGGTGAGAAAATTCCGAAAAAAATAGCAAAAAAATTGAAAAAATTAAAAAACGTCTCTCCGACATTATTTTTAGCCAAAACGGGATGAGATAGGCCGAGAAAGAGAGAAAAAATTTTTACTCCTGAAAGCCGTTCATACTCGACCGTGGCAAGAAAATTCCGAAAAAAATAGCAAAAAAACTGAAAAAATTAAAAATCCTCTTTCCGAATTTATTTTTAGCCTAAACGGGATGAGATAGGCCGAGAAACAGAGAAAAAAATTTTACTCCAGAATTCCTTTCATACTCGACCAAGACAAGAAAATTCCAAAAAAAATAGCAAAAAAATTGAAGAAATTGAAAAACCTCTTTCCGATATTATTTTTAGCCAAAACGGGGATGAGATAAGCCGAGAAAGAAGGAAAAACATTTTACTCCCGAATTCCGTTCCTACTCGACCCGGCCAAGAAAATTCCGAAAAAAATAGTAAAAAAATTGAAAAAATTAAAAAACCTTTTTCTGACATTATTTTTAGCCAAAACGGGATGAGACATGCCGAGAAAGAGAAAAAAAATTTTATTTCCGAATTCCGTTCAATCCCGACTCGGGGAAGAAAATTTCGAAAAAACATTGCAAAAAAATTGAAAAAAATTAAAAAAACCTCTTTCCGATATTAATTTCAGCCAAAACAGTATGAGATAGGCCGAGAAAGAGAAACAAAATTTTACTCCAGAATTCCGTTCATGCTCGCCCCAAGCAAGAAAATTCAGAAAAAAAATGGCAAAAAAATTGAAAAAATTAAAAAAAAAACCTCTTTCCGACATTATTTTTTGCCAAAACGGGATGAGATAGGCCGAGAAAGAGAAAAAAAAAATTTTACTTCCGAATTCCGTTCATACTCGACCGAGGCAAGAAAATTTCGAAAAAAATAGCAAAAAAATTGAAAAAATTTAAAAACCTCTTTCCGACATTATTTTTTGCCAAAACGGGATGAGATAGGCCGAGATGGAGAAAGAAAATAATTGTACTTCCGAATTCCGTTCATACTCGACTCGTGCAAGAGAATTCCGAAAAAAATAGCAAAAAATTTGAAAAAATTAAAAAACCTCTTTCTGACATTATTTTTAGCCAAAACGGGATGAGATAGGCCGAGAAAGAGAGAAAAAATTTTTACTCCCGAATGCCGTTCATACTCGACCTTGGCAAGAAAATTCCGAAAAAAATAGCCAAAAAATAGAAAAAATTAAAAATCCTCTTTCCGAATTTATTTTTAGCCTAAACGGAATGAGATAGGCCGAGAAACAGAGAAAAAAATTTTACTCCCGAATTCCGTTCATACTCGACCTAGACAAGAAAATTCCAAAAAAACAGAAAAAAAATTGAAAAAATTGAAAAACCTCTTTCCGATATTATTTTTAGCCAAAACGGGGATGAGATAGGCCGAGAAAGAGGGAAAAGAATTTTACTCCCGAATTCCGTTCATACTCGACCTAGACAAGAAAATTCCAAAAAAATAGCAAAAAAATTGAAAAAATTGAAAAACCTCTTTCCGATATTATTTTTAGCCAAAACGGAGATGAGATAGGCTGAGAAAGAGGGAAAAAAATTTTACTCCCGAATTCCGTTCCTACTCGACCCGGCCAAGAAAATTCTGAAACAAATAGTAAAAAAATTTGAAAAATTAAAAAACCTCTCTCCGATATTATTTTTAGCCAATACGGGATGAGATAGGCCGAGAAAGAGAGAAACAAAATTTTACTTCCGAATTCCGTTCATACTCGACTCGTGCAAGAGAATTCCGAAAAAAATAGCAAAAAATTTGAAAAAATTAAAAAACCTCTTTCTGACATTATTTTTAGCCAAAACGGGATGAGACATGCCGAGAAAGAGAAAAAAAATTTTACTTCCGAATTCCGTTCAATCCCGACTAGGGCAAGAAAATTCCGAAAAAAATTGCAAAAAAATTGAAAAAATTAAAAAAACCTCTTTCCGATCTTAATTTCAGCCAAAACAGTATGACATAGGCGGAGAAAGAGAAAAAAAATTTTACTCGCGAATTCCGTTCGTACTCGACCTTGGCAAGAAAATTCCGAAAAAAATAGCCAAAAAATAGAAAAAATTAAAAATCCTCTTTCCGAATTTATTTTTAGCCTAAACGGAATGAGATAGGCCGAGAAACAGAGAAAAAAATTTTACTCCCGAATTCCGTTCATACTCGACCTAGACAAGAAAATTCCAAAAAAACAGAAAAAAAATTGAAAAAATTGAAAAACCTCTTTCCGATATTATTTTTAGCCAAAACGGGGATGAGATAGGCCGAGAAAGAGGGAAAAGAATTTTACTCCCGAATTCCGTTCATACTCGACCTAGACAAGAAATTTCCAAAAAAATAGCAAAAAAATTGAAAAAATTGAAACACCTCTTTCCGATATTATTTTTAGCCAAAACGGAGATGAGATAGGCTGAGAAAGAGGGAAAAAAATTTTACTCCCGAATTCCGTTCCTACTCGACCCGGCCAAGAAAATTCCGAAACAAATAGTAAAAAAATTTGAAAAATTAAAAAACCTCTCTCCGATATTATTTTTAGCCAATACGGGATGAGATAGGCCGAGAAAGAGAGAAAAAAATTTTACTTCCGAATTCCGTTCATACTCGACTCGTGCAAGAGAATTCCGAAAAAAATAGCAAAAAATTTGAAAAAATTAAAAAACCTCTTTCTGACATTATTTTTAGCCAAAACGGGATGAGATAGGCCGAGAAAGAGAAAAAAAAAATTTTACTCCCGAAAGCCGTTCATACTCGACCTTGGCAAGAAAATTCCGAAAAAAATAGCCAAAAAAGAGAAAAAATTAAAAATCCTCTTTCCGAATTTATTTTTAGCCTAAACGGGATGAGATAGGCCGAGAAACAGAGAAAAAAATTTTACTCGCGAATTCCGTTCGTACTCGACCTAGACAAGAAAATTCCAAAAAAACAGAAAAAAAATTGAAAAAATTGAAAAACCTCTTCCGATATTATTTTTAGCCAAAACGGGGATGAGATAGGCCGAGAAAGAGGGAAAAGAATTTTACTCCCGAATTCCGTTCATACTCGACCTAGACAAGAAAATTCCAAAAAAATAGCAAAAAAATTGAAAAATTGAAAAACCTCTTTCCGATATTATTTTTAGCCAAAACGGAGATGAGATAGGCTGAGAAAGAGGGAAAAAAATTTTACTCCCGAATTCCGTTCCTACTCGACCCGGCCAAGAAAATTCTGAAACAAATAGTAAAAAAATTTGAAAAATTAAAAAACCTCTCTCCGATATTATTTTTAGCCAATACGGGATGAGATAGGCCGAGAAAGAGAGAAAAAAATTTTACTTCCGAATTCCGTTCATACTCGACTCGTGCAAGAGGAATTCCGAAAAAAATAGCAAAAAATTTGAAAAAATTAAAAAACCTCTTTCTGACATTATTTTTAGCCAAAACGGGATGAGACATGCCGAGAAAGAGAAAAAAAATTTTACTTCCGAATTCCGTTCAATCCCGACTAGGGCAAGAAAATTCCGAAAAAAATTGCAAAAAAATTGAAAAAATTAAAAAAAACCTCTTTCCGATCTTAATTTCAGCCAAAACAGTATGACATAGGCGGAGAAAGAGAAAAAAAAATTTTACTCGCGAATTCCGTTCGTACTCGACCTTGGCAAGAAAATTCCGAAAAAAATAGCCAAAAAATAGAAAAAATTAAAAATCCTCTTTCCGAATTTATTTTTAGCCTAAACGGAATGAGATAGGCCGAGAAACAGAGAAAAAATTTTACTCCCGAATTCCGTTCATACTCGACCTAGACAAGAAAATTCCAAAAAAACAGAAAAAAAATTGAAAAAATTGAAAAACCTCTTTCCGATATTATTTTTAGCCAAAACGGGGATGAGATAGGCCGAGAAAGAGGGGAAAGAATTTTACTCCCGAATTCCGTTCATACTCGACCTAGACAAGAAATTTCCAAAAAAATAGCAAAAAAATTGAAAAAATTGAAACACCTCTTTCCGATATTATTTTTAGCCAAAACGGAGATGAGATAGGCTGAGAAAGAGGGAAAAAAATTTTACTCCCGAATTCCGTTCCTACTCGACCCGGCCAAGAAAATTCCGAAACAAATAGTAAAAAAATTTGAAAAATAAAAAACCTCTCTCCGATATTATTTTTAGCCAATACGGGATGAGATAGGCCGAGAAAGAGAGAAAAAAATTTTACTTCCGAATTCCGTTCATACTCGACTCGTGCAAGAGAATTCCGAAAAAAATAGCAAAAAATTTGAAAAAATTAAAAAAACCTCTTTCTGACATTATTTTTAGCCAAAACGGGATGAGATAGGCCGAGAAAGAGAAAAAAAAATTTTACTCCCGAAAGCCGTTCATACTCGACCTTGGCAAGAAAAATTCCGAAAAAAATAGCCAAAAAAGAGAAAAAATTAAAAATCCTCTTTCCGAATTTATTTTTAGCCTAAACGGGATGAGATAGGCCGAGAAACAGAGAAAAAAATTTTACTCGCGAATTCCGTTCGTACTCGACCTAGACAAGAAAATTCCAAAAAAACAGAAAAAAAATTGAAAAAATTGAAAAACCTCTTTCCGATATTATTTTTAGCCAAAACGGGGATGAGATAGGCCGAGAAAGAGGGAAAAGAATTTTACTCCCGAATTCCGTTCATACTCGACCTAGACAAGAAAATTCCAAAAAAATAGCAAAAAAATTGAAAAAATTGAAAAACCTCTTTCCGATATTATTTTTAGCCAAAACGGAGATGAGATAGGCTGAGAAAGAGGGAAAAAACTTTTACTCCCGAATTCCGTTCCAACTCGACCCGGCCAAGAAAATTCCGAAACAAATGGTAAAAAAATTTGAAAAATTAAAAAACCTCTCTCCGATATTATTTTTAGCCAATACGGGATGAGATAGGCCGAGAAAGAGAGAAAAAAATTTTACTTCCGAATTCCGATCATACTCGACTCGTGCAAGAGAATTCCGAAAAAAATAGCAAAAAATTTGAAAAAATTAAAAAACCTCTTTCCGACATTATTTTTAGCCAAAACGGGATGAGATAGGCCGAGAAAGAGAGAAAAAATTTTTACTCCCGAAAGCCGTTCATACTCGACCGTGGCAAGAAAATTCCGAAAAAAATAGCCAAAAAACAGAAAAAATTAAAAATCCTCTTTCCGAATTTATTTTTAGCCTAAACGGGATGAGATAGGCCGAGAAACAGAGAAAAAAATTTTACTCCCGAATTTCGTTCATACTCGACCTAGACAAGAAAATTCCAAAAAAACAGCAAAAAAATTCAAAAAATTGAAAAACCTCTTTCCGATATTATTTTTAGATAAAACGGAGATGAGAAAGGCCGAGAAAGAGGGAAAAAAATTTTACTCCCGAATTCCGTTCCTACTCGACCCGGCCAAGAAAATTCCGAAACAAATCGTAAAAAAATTGAAAAAATTAAAAAACCTCTTTCTGACATTATTTTTAGCCAAAACGGGATGAGACATGCCGAGAAAGAGAAAAAAAATTTTACTTCCGAATTCCGTTCAATCCCGACTCGGGCAAGAAAATTCCGAAAAAAATTGCAAAAAAATTGAAAAAATTAAAAAAACCTCTTTCCGATCTTAATTTCAGCCAAAACAGTATGACATAGGCGGAGAAAGAGAAAAAAAAATTTTACTCCAGAATTCCGTTCATGCTCGCCCCAGGCAAGAAAATTCAGAAAAAAAATGGCAAAAAAATTGAAAAAATTAAAAAAAAACCTCTTTCCGACATTATTTTTTGCCAAAACGGGATGAGATAGGCCGAAAAAGAGAAAAAAAAAATTTTTACTCCCGAAAGCCGTTCATACTCGACCGTGGCAAGAAAATTCCGAAAAAAATAGCAAAAAAACTGAAAAAATTAAAAATCCTCTTTCCGAATTTATTTTTAGCCTAAACGGGATGAGATAGGCCGAGAAACAGAGAAAAAAATTTTACTCCTGAATTCATTTCATACTCGACCTAGACAAGAAAATTCAAAAAAAATAGCAAAAAAATTGAAAAAATTGAAAAACCTCTTTCCGATATTATTTTTTGTCAAAACGGGGATGAGATAAGCCGAGAAAGATGGAAAAACATTTTACTCCCGAATTCCGTTCCTACTCGACCTGGCCAAGAAAATTCCGAAAAAAATAGTAAAAAAATTGAAAAAAGTAAAAAACCTCTTTCTGACATTATTTTTAGCCAAAACGGGATGAGACATGCCGAGAAAGAGAAAAAAAATTTTACTTCCGAATTCCGTTCAATCCCGACTCGGGCAAGAAAATTACGAAAAAAATTGCAAAAAAATTGAAAAAATTAAAAAAACCTCTTTCCGATATTAATTTCAGCCAAAATAGTATGACATAGGCCGAGAAAGAGAAAAAAAAATTTTACTCCAGAATTCCGTTCATGCTCGCCCCAGGCAAGAAAATTCAGAAAAAAAAATGGCAAAAAAATTGAAAAATTTAAAAAAAACCTCTTTCCGACATTATTTTTTGCCAAAACGGGATGAGATAGGCCGAGAAAGAGAAAAAAAAAATTTCACTTCCGAATTCCGTTCATACTCGACCGAGGCAAGAAAATTTCGAAAAAAATAGCAAAAAAATTGAAAAAATTTAAAAACCTCTTTCCGGCATTATTTTTTGCCAAAACGGGATGAGATAGGCCGAGATGGAGAAAAAAAATAATTTTACTTCCGAATTCCGTTCATACTCGACTCGGGTGAGAAAATTCCGAAAAAAATTGCAAAAAAATTGAAAAAAATTAAAAAAACCTCTTTCCGATATTAATTTCAGCCAAAACAGTTTGACATAGGCCGAGAAAGAGGAAAAAAAATTTTACTCCAGAATTCCGTTCATACTCGACCGTGGCAAGAAAATTCCGAAAAAAAATAGCAAAAAAACAGAAAAAATTAAAAATCCTCTTTTCGAATTTATTTTTAGCCTAAACGGGATGAGATAGGCCGAGAAACAGGGAAAAAAATTTTACTCCCGAATTCCGTTCATACTCGACCTAGACAAGAAAATTCCAAAAAAACAGAAAAAAAAATTGAAAAAATTGAAAAACCTCTTTCCGATATTATTTTAGCCAAAACGGGGATGAGATAGGCCGAGAAAGAGGGAAAAGAATTTTACTCCCGAATTCCGTTCATACTCGACCTAGACAAGAAAATTCCAAAAAAATAGCAAAAAAATTGAAAAAAATTGAAAAACCTCTTTCCGATATTATTTTTAGCCAAAACGGAGATGAGACAGGCTAAGAAAGGGAGAAAAAAATTTTACTCCCGAATTCCGTTCCTACTCGACCCGGCCAAGAAAATTCCGAAACAAATAGTAAAAAAATTTGAAAAATTAAAAAACCTCTCTCCGATATTATTTTTAGCCAATACGGGATGAGATAGGCCGAGAAAGAGAGAAAAAAAATTTTACTTCCGAATTCCGTTCATACTTGACTCGTGCAAGAGAATTCCGAAAAAAATAGCAAAAAATTTGAAAAAATTAAAAAACCTCTTTCCGACATTATTTTTAGCCAAAACGGGATGAGATAGGCCGAGAAAGAGAGAAAAAATTTTTACTCCCGAAAGCCGTTCATACTCGACCGTGGCAAGAAAATTCCGAAAAAAAATAGCCAAAAAACAGAAAAAAATTAAAAATCCTCTTTCCGAATTTATTTTTAGCCTAAACGGGATGAGATAGGCCGAGAAACAGAGAAAAAAATTTTACTCCCGAATTCCGTTCAAACTCCACCTAGACAAGAAAATTCCAAAAAAACAGCAAAAAAATTCAAAAAATTGAAAAACCTCTTTCCGATATTATTTTTAGACAAAACGAGATGAGAAAGGCCGAGAAAGAGGGAAAAAAATTTTACTCCCGAATTCCGTTCCTACTCGACCCGGCCAAGAAAAATCCGAAACAAATCGTAAAAAAAATTGAAAAAATTAAAAAACCTCTTTCTGACATTATTTTTAGCCAAAACGGGATGAGACATGCCGAGAAAGAGAAAAAAAATTTTACTTCCGAATTCCGTTCAATCCCGACTCGGGCAAGAAAATTCCGAAAAAAATTGCAAAAAAATTGAAAAAATTAAAAAAACCACTTTCCGATCTTAATTTCAGCCAAAACAGTATGACATAGGCGGAGAAAGAGAAAAAAAAATTTTACTCCAGAATTCCGTTCATGCTCGCCCCAGGCAAGAAAATTCAGAAAAAAAATGGCAAAAAAATTGAAAAAAATTAAAAAAACCTCTTTCCGACATTATTTTTTACCAAAACGGGATGAGATAGGCCGAAAAAGAGAAAAAAAAAAATTTTACTTCCGAATTCCGTTCATACTCGACCGAGGCAAGAAAATTTCGAAAAAAATAGCAAAAAAACTGAAAAAATTAAAAATCCTCTTTCCAAATTTATTTTTAGCCTAAACGGGATGAGATAGGCCGAGATGGAGAAAAAAAATAATTTTACTTCCGAATTCCGTTCATACTCGGCTCGGGTGAGAAAATTCCGAAAAAAATAGCAAAAAAACTGAAAAAAATTAAAAATCCTCTTTCCGAATTTATTTTTAGCCTAAACGGGACGAGATAGGCCGAGAAACAGAGAAAGAAATTATACTCCCGAATTTCGTTCATACTCGACCTAGACAAGAAAATTCCAAATAAATAGAAAAAAAATTGAAAAAATTGAAAAACCTCTTTCCGATATTATTTTTAGCCAAAACGGGGATGAGATAGGCAGAGAAAGAGGGAAAAAAATTTTACTCCCAAATTCCGTTCATACACGACCTAGACAAGAAAATTCCAAAAAAGTAGCAATAAAATTGAAAAAATTGAAAAACCTCTTTCCGATATTATTTTTAGCCAAAACGGAGATGAGATAGGCCGAGAAAGAGGGAAAAAAATTTTACACCCGAATTCCGTTCCTACTCGACCCGGCCAAGAAAATTCCGAAACAAATAGTAAAAAAATTGGAAAAATAAAAAAACCTCTTTCCGACATTATTTTTTGCCAAAACGGGATGAGATAGGCCGAGATGGAGAAAAAAAAAATTTACTTCCGAATTCCGTTCATACTCTACCCGGGTGAGAAAATTCCGAAAAAAATAGCAAAAAAATTGAAAAAATTAAAAAACCTCTTTCCGATATTATTTTTAGCCAAAACGGGATGAGATAGGCCGAGAAAGAGAGAAAAAAATTTTACTCCCGAAAGCCGTTCATACTCGACCGTGGCAAGAAAATTCCGAAAAAAATAGCAAAAAAACAGAAAAAATTAAAAATCCTCTTTCCGAATTTATTTTTAGCCTAAACGGGATGAGATAGGCCGAGAAACGGAGAAAAAAATTTTACTCCCGAATTCCGTTCATACTCGACCTAGACAAGAAAATTCCAAAAAAATAGCAAAAAAATAGAAAAAATTGAAAAACCTCTTTCCGATATTATTTTTAGCCAAGACGGGGATGAGATAGGCCGAGAAAGAGGGAGAAAAATTTTACTCCCGAATTCCGTTCATACTCGACCCGGCCAAGAAAATTCCGAAACAAATAGTAAAAAAATTGAAAAATTAAAAAAACCTCTTTCCGACATTATTTTTTGCCAAAACGGGATGAGATAGGCCGAGAAAGAGAAAAAAAAAATTTTACTTCCGAATTCCGTTCATACTCGACCGAGGCAAGAAAATTTCGAAAAAAATAGCAAAAAAATTGAAAAAATTTAAAAACCTCTTTCCGACATTATTTTTTGCCAAAACGGGATGAGATAGGCCGAGATGGAGAAAAAAAAATAATTGTACTTCCGAATTCCGTTCATACTCGACTCGTGCCAGAGAATTCCGAAAAAAATAGCAAAAAATTTGAAAAAATTAAAAAACCTCTTTCTGACATTATTTTTAGCCAAAACGGGATGAGATAGGCCGAGAAGGAGAGAAAAAATTTTTACTCCCAAAGCCGTTCATACTCGACCTTGGCAAGAAAATTCCGAAAAAAATAGCCAAAAAATAGAAAAAATTAAAAATCCTCTTTCCGAATTTATTTTTAGCCTAAACGGGATGAGATAGGCCGAGAAACAGAGAAAAAAATTTTACTCCCGAATTCCGTTCATACTCGACCTAGTCAAGAAAATTCCAAAAAAACAGAAAAAAAATTGAAAAAATTGAAAAACCTCTTTCCGATATTATTTTTAGCCAAAACGGGGATGAGATAGGCCGAGAAAGAGGGAAAAGAATTTTACTCCCGAATTCCGTTCATACTCGACCTAGACAAGAAAATTCCAAAAAAATAGCAAAAAAATTGAAAAAATTGAAAAACCTCTTTCCGATATTATTTTTAGCCAAAACGGAGATGAGAAAGGCTGAGAAAGAGGGAAAAAAATTTTACTCCCGAATTCCGTTCCTACTCGACCCGGCCAAGAAAATTCCGAAACAAATAGTAAAAAAATTTGAAAAATTAAAAAACCTCTCTCCGATATTATTTTTAGCCAATACGGGATGAGATAGGCCGAGAAAGAGAGAAAAAAATTTTACTTCCGAATTCCGTTCATACTCGACTCGTGCAAGAGAATTCTGAAAAAAATAGCAAAAAATTTGAAAAAATTAAAAAACCTCTTTCTGACATTATTTTTAGCCAAAACGGGATGAGATAGGCCGAGAAAGAGAGAAAAAATTTTTACTCCCGAAAGCCGTTCATACTCGACCGTGGCAAGAAAATTCCGAAAAAAATAGCCAAAATCAGAAAAAATTAAAAATCCTCTTTCCGAATTTATTTTTAGCCTAAACGGGATGAGATAGGCCGAGAAACAGAGAAAAAAATTTTACTCCCGAATTCCGTTCATACTCGACCTAGACAAGAAAATTCCAAAAAAACAGAAAAAAAATTGAAAAAATTGAAAAACCTCTTTCCGATATTATTTTTAGCCAAAACGGGGATGAGATAGGCCGAGAAAGAGGGAAAAGAATTTTACTCCCGAATTCCGTTCATACTCGACCTAGACAAGAAAATTCCAAAAAAATAGCAAAAAAATTGAAAAAATTGAAAAACCTCTTTCCGATATTATTTTTAGCCAAAACGGAGATGAGATAGGCTGAGAAAGAGGGAAAAAAATTTTACTCCCGAATTCCGTTCCTACTCGACCCGGCGAAGAAAATTCCGAAACAAATAGTAAAAAAATTTGAAAAATTAAAAAACCTCTCTCCGATATTATTTTTAGCCAATACGGGATGAGATAGGCCGAGAAAGATAGAAAAAAATTTTACTTCCGAATTCCGTTCATAGTCGACTCGTGCAAGAGAATTCCGAAAAAAATAGCAAAAAATTTGAAAAAATTAAAAAACCTCTTTCCGACATTATTTTTAGCCAAAACGGGATGAGATAGGCCGAGAAAGAGAGAAAAAATTTTTACTCCCGAAAGCCGTTCATCGAGCGTGGCAAGAAAATTCCGAAAAAAATAGCCAAAAAACAGAAAAAATTAAAAATCCTCTTTCCGAATTTATTTTTAGCCTAAACGGGATGAGATAGGCCGAGAAACAGAGAAAAAAATTTTACTCCCGAATTCCGTTCATACTCGACCTAGACAAGAAAATTCCAAAAAAACAGCAAAAAAATTCAAAAATTGAAAAACCTCTTTCCGATATTATTTTTAGACAAAACGGAGATGAGAAAGGCCGAGAAAGAGGGAAAAAAATTTTACTCCCGAATTCCGTTCCTACTCGACCCGGCCAAGAAAATTCCGAAACAAATCGTAAAAAAATTGAAAAAATTAAAAAACCTCTTTCTGACATTATTTTTAGCCAAAACGGGATGAGACATGCCGAGAAAGAGAAAAAAAATTTTACTTCCGAATTCCGTTCAATCCCGACTCGGGCAAGAAAATTCCGAAAAAAATTGCAAAAAAATTGAAAAAATTAAAAAAACCTCTTTCCGATCTTAATTTCAGCCAAAACAGTATGACATAGGCGGAGAAAGAGAAAAAAAAATTTTACTCCAGAATTCCGTTCATGCTCGCCCCAGGCAAGAAAATTCAGAAAAAAAATGGCAAAAAAATTGAAAAAATTAAAAAAACCTCTTTCCGACATTATTTTTTGCCAAAACGGGATGAGATAGGCCGAAAAAGAGAAAAAAAAAATTTACTTCCGAATTCCGTTCATACTCGACCGAGGCAAGAGAATTTCGAAAAAAATAGCAAAAAAACTGAAAAAATTAAAAATCCTCTTTCCGAATTTATTTTTAGCCTAAACGGGATGAGATAGGCCGAGATGGAGAAAAAAAATAATTTTACTTCCGAATTCCGTTCATACTCGGCTCGGGTGAGAAAATTCCGAAAAAAATAGCAAAAAAACTGAAAAAATTAAAAATCCTCTTTCCGAATTTATTTTTAGCCTAAACGGGACGAGATAGGCCGAGAAACAGAGAAAGAAATTATACTCCCGAATTTCGTTCATACTCGACCTAGTCAAGAAAATTCCAAATAAATAGCAAAAAAATTGAAAAACCTCTTTCCGATATTATTTTTAGCCAAAACGGGGATGAGATAGGCAGAGAAAGAGGGAAAAAAATTTTACTCCCAAATTCCGTTCATACACGACCTAGACAAGAAAATTCCAAAAAAGTAGCAATAAAATTGAAAAAATTGAAAAACCTCTTTCCGATATTATTTTTAGCCAAAACGGAGATGAGATAGGCCGAGAAAGAGGGAAAAAAATTTTACACCCGAATTCCGTTCCTACTCAACCCGGCCAAGAAAATTCCGAAACAAATAGTAAAAAAATTGAAAAAATAAAAAAACCTCTTTCCGACATTATTTTTTGCCAAAACGGATGAGATAGGCCGAGATGGAGAAAAAAAAAATTTACTTCCGAATTCCGTTCATACTCGACCCGGGTGAGAAAATTCCGAAAAAAATAGCAAAAAAATTGAAAAAATTAAAAAACGTCTCTCCGACATTATTTTTAGCCAAAACGGGATGAGATAGGCCGAGAAAGAGAGAAAAAATTTTTACTCCTGAAAGCCGTTCATACTCGACCGTGGCAAGAAAATTCCGAAAAAAATAGCAAAAAAACTGAAAAAATTAAAAATCCTCTTTCCGAATTTATTTTTAGCCTAAACGGGATGAGATAGGCCGAGAAACAGAGAAAAAAATTTTACTCCAGAATTCCTTTCATACTCGACCTAGACAAGAAAATTCCAAAAAAAATAGCAAAAAAATTGAAGAAATTGAAAAACCTCTTTCCGATATTATTTTTAGCCAAAACGGGGATGAGATAAGCCGAGAAAGAAGGAAAAACATTTTACTCCCGAATTCCGTTCCTACTCGACCCGGCCAAGAAAATTCCGAAAAAAATAGTAAAAAAATTGAAAAAATTAAAAAACCTTTTTCTGACATTATTTTTAGCCAAAACGGGATGAGACATGCCGAGAAAGAGAAAAAAAATTTTATTTCCGAATTCCGTTCAATCCCGACTCGGGGAAGAAAATTTCGAAAAACATTGCAAAAAAATTGAAAAAATTAAAAAAACCTCTTTCCGATATTAATTTCAGCCAAAACAGTATGAGATAGGCCGAGAAAGAGAAACAAAATTTTACTCCAGAATTCCGTTCATGCTCGCCCCAAGCAAGAAAATTCAGAAAAAAAATGGCAAAAAAATTGAAAAAATTAAAAAAAAAAACCTCTTTCCGACATTATTTTTTGCCAAAACGGGATGAGATAGGCCGAGAAAGAGAAAAAAAAAATTTTACTTCCGAATTCCGTTCATACTCGACCGAGGCAAGAAAATTTCGAAAAAAATAGCAAAAAAATTGAAAAAATTTAAAAACCTCTTTCCGACATTATTTTTTGCCAAAACGGGATGAGATAGGCCGAGATGGAGAAAGAAAATAATTGTACTTCCGAATTCCGTTCATACTCGACTCGTGCAAGAGAATTCCGAAAAAAATAGCAAAAAATTTGAAAAAATTAAAAAACCTCTTTCTGACATTATTTTTAGCCAAAACGGGATGAGATAGGCCGAGAAAGAGAGAAAAAATTTTTACTCCCGAATGCCGTTCATACTCGACCTTGGCAAGAAAATTCCGAAAAAAATAGCCAAAAAATAGAAAAAATTAAAAATCCTCTTTCCGAATTTATTTTTAGCCTAAACGGAATGAGATAGGCCGAGAAACAGAGAAAAAAATTTTACTCCCGAATTCCGTTCATACTCGACCTAGACAAGAAAATTCCAAAAAAACAGAAAAAAAATTGAAAAAATTGAAAAACCTCTTTCCGATATTATTTTTAGCCAAAACGGGGATGAGATAGGCCGAGAAAGAGGGAAAAGAATTTTACTCCCGAATTCCGTTCATACTCGACCTAGACAAGAAAATTCCAAAAAAATAGCAAAAAAATTGAAAAAATTGAAAAACCTCTTTCCGATATTATTTTTAGCCAAAACGGAGATGAGATAGGCTGAGAAAGAGGGAAAAAAATTTTACTCCCGAATTCCGTTCCTACTCGACCCGGCCAAGAAAATTCTGAAACAAATAGTAAAAAAATTTGAAAAATTAAAAAACCTCTCTCCGATATTATTTTTAGCCAATACGGGATGAGATAGGCCGAGAAAGAGAGAAAAAAATTTTACTTCCGAATTCCGTTCATACTCGACTCGTGCAAGAGAATTCCGAAAAAAATAGCAAAAAATTTGAAAAAATTAAAAAACCTCTTTCTGACATTATTTATAGCCAAAACGGGATGAGACATGCCGAGAAAGAGAAAAAAAATTTTACTTCCGAATTCCGTTCAATCCCGACTAGGGCAAGAAAATTCCGAAAAAAATTGCAAAAAAATTGAAAAAATTAAAAAAACCTCTTTCCGATCTTAATTTCAGCCAAAACAGTATGACATAGGCGGAGAAAGAGAAAAAAAAATTTTACTCGCGAATTCCGTTCGTACTCGACCTTGGCAAGAAAATTCCGAAAAAAATAGCCAAAAAATAGAAAAAATTAAAAATCCTCTTTCCGAATTTATTTTTAGCCTAAACGGAATGAGATAGGCCGAGAAACAGAGAAAAAAATTTTACTCCCGAATTCCGTTCATACTCGACCTAGACAAGAAAATTCCAAAAAAACAGAAAAAAAATTGAAAAAATTGAAAAACCTCTTTCCGATATTATTTTTAGCCAAAACGGGGATGAGATAGGCCGAGAAAGAGGGAAAAGAATTTTACTCCCGAATTCCGTTCATACTCGACCTAGACAAGAAATTTCCAAAAAAATAGCAAAAAAATTGAAAAAATTGAAACACCTCTTTCCGATATTATTTTTAGCCAAAACGGAGATGAGATAGGCTGAGAAAGAGGGAAAAAAATTTTACTCCCGAATTCCGTTCCTACTCGACCCGGCCAAGAAAATTCCGAAACAAATAGTAAAAAAATTTGAAAAATTAAAAAACCTCTCTCCGATATTATTTTTAGCCAATACGGGATGAGATAGGCCGAGAAAGAGAAAAAAATTTTACTTCCGAATTCCGTTCATACTCGACTCGTGCAAGAGAATTCCGAAAAAAATAGCAAAAAATTTGAAAAAATTAAAAAACCTCTTTCTGACATTATTTTTAGCCAAAACGGGATGAGATAGGCCGAGAAAGAGAAAAAAAAATTTTACTCCCGAAAGCCGTTCATACTCGACCTTGGCAAGAAAATTCCGAAAAAAATAGCCAAAAAAGAGAAAAAATTAAAAATCCTCTTTCCGAATTTATTTTTAGCCTAAACGGGATGAGATAGGCCGAGAAACAGAGAAAAAAATTTTACTCGCGAATTCCGTTCGTACTCGACCTAGACAAGAAAATTCCAAAAAAACAGAAAAAAAATTGAAAAAATTGAAAAACCTCTTTCCGATATTATTTTTAGCCAAAACGGGGATGAGATAGGCCGAGAAAGAGGGAAAAGAATTTTACTCCCGAATTCCGTTCATACTCGACCTAGACAAGAAAATTCCAAAAAAATAGCAAAAAAATTGAAAAAATTGAAAAACCTCTTTCCGATATTATTTTTAGCCAAAACGGAGATGAGATAGGCTGAGAAAGAGGGAAAAAACTTTTACTCCCGAATTCCGTTCCAACTCGACCCGGCCAAGAAAATTCCGAAACAAATAGTAAAAAAATTTGAAAAATTAAAAAACCTCTCTCCGATATTATTTTTAGCCAATACGGGATGAGATAGGCCGAGAAAGAGAGAAAAAAATTTTACTTCCGAATTCCGATCATACTCGACTCGTGCAAGAGAATTCCGAAAAAAATAGCAAAAAATTTGAAAAAATTAAAAAACCTCTTTCCGACATTATTTTTAGCCAAAACGGGATGAGATAGGCCGAGAAAGAGAGAAAAAATTTTTACTCCCGAAAGCCGTTCATACTCGACCGTGGCAAGAAAATTCCGAAAAAAATAGCCAAAAAACAGAAAAAATTAAAAATCCTCTTTCCGAATTTATTTTTAGCCTAAACGGGATGAGATAGGCCGAGAAACAGAGAAAAAAATTTTACTCCCGAATTTCGTTCATACTCGACCTAGACAAGAAAATTCCAAAAAAACAGCAAAAAAATTCAAAAAATTGAAAAACCTCTTTCCGATATTATTTTTAGATAAAACGGAGATGAGAAAGGCCGAGAAAGAGGGAAAAAAATTTTACTCCCGAATTCCGTTCCTACTCGACCCGGCCAAGAAAATTCCGAAACAAATCGTAAAAAAATTGAAAAAATTAAAAAACCTCTTTCTGACATTATTTTTAGCCAAAACGGGATGAGACATGCCGAGAAAGAGAAAAAAAATTTTACTTCCGAATTCCGTTCAATCCCGACTCGGGCAAGAAAATTCCGAAAAAAATTGCAAAAAAATTGAAAAAATTAAAAAAACCTCTTTCCGATCTTAATTTCAGCCAAAACAGTATGACATAGGCGGAGAAAGAGAAAAAAAAATTTTACTCCAGAATTCCGTTCATGCTCGCCCCAGGCAAGAAAATTCAGAAAAAAAATGGCAAAAAAATTGAAAAAATTAAAAAAAACCTCTTTCCGACATTATTTTTTGCCAAAACGGGATGAGATAGGCCGAAAAAGAGAAAAAAAAAATTTTTACTCCCGAAAGCCGTTCATACTCGACCGTGGCAAGAAAATTCCGAAAAAAATAGCAAAAAAACTGAAAAAATTAAAAATCCTCTTTCCGAATTTATTTTTAGCCTAAACGGGATGAGATAGGCCGAGAAACAGAGAAAAAAATTTTACTCCTGAATTCATTTCATACTCGACCTAGACAAGAAAATTCCAAAAAAAATAGCAAAAAAATTGAAAAAATTGAAAAACCTCTTTCCGATATTATTTTTTGTCAAAACGGGGATGAGATAAGCCGAGAAAGATGGAAAAACATTTTACTCCCGAATTCCGTTCCTACTCGACCTGGCCAAGAAAATTTCGAAAAAAATAGTAAAAAAATTGAAAAAAGTAAAAAACCTCTTTCTGACATTATTTTTAGCCAAAACGGGATGAGACATGCCGAGAAAGAGAAAAAAAATTTTACTTCCGAATTCCGTTCAATCCCGACTCGGGCAAGAAAATTACGAAAAAAATTGCAAAAAAATTGAAAAAATTAAAAAAACCTCTTTCCGATATTAATTTCAGCCAAAATAGTATGACATAGGCCGAGAAAGAGAAAAAAAAATTTTACTCCAGAATTCCGTTCATGCTCGCCCCAGGCAAGAAAATTCAGAAAAAAAAATGGCAAAAAAATTGAAAAATTTAAAAAAAACCTCTTTCCGACATTATTTTTTGCCAAAACGGGATGAGATAGGCCGAGAAAGAGAAAAAAAAAATTTCACTTCCGAATTCCGTTCGTACTCGACCGAGGCAAGAAAATTTCGAAAAAAATAGCAAAAAAATTGAAAAAATTTAAAAACCTCTTTCCGGCATTATTTTTTGCCAAAACGGGATGAGATAGGCCGAGATGGAGAAAAAAAATAATTTTACTTCCGAATTCCGTTCATACTCGACTCGGGTGAGAAAATTCCGAAAAAAATTGCAAAAAAATTGAAAAAATTAAAAAAACCTCTTTCCGATATTAATTTCAGCCAAAACAGTTTGACATAGGCCGAGAAAGAGGAAAAAAAATTTTACTCCAGAATTCCGTTCATACTCGACCGTGGCAAGAAAATTCCGAAAAAAATAGCAAAAAAACAGAAAAAATTAAAAATCCTCTTTTCGAATTTATTTTTAGCCTAAACGGGATGAGATAGGCCGAGAAACAGGGAAAAAAATTTTACTCCCGAATTCCGTTCATACTCGACCTAGACAAGAAAATTCCAAAAAAACAGCAAAAAAATTGAAAAAATTGAAAAACCTCTTTCCGATATTATTTTTAGCTAGAACGGGGATGAGATAGGCCGAGAAAGAGGGAAAAAAATTTTACTTCCGAATTCCGTTCATACTCGACTCGTGCCAGAGAATTTCGAAAAAAATAGCAAAAATTTTGAAAAAATTAAAAAACCTCTTTCCGACATTATTTTTAGCCAAAACGGGATGAGATAGGCCGAGAAAGAGAGAAAAAATTTTTACTCTCGAAAGCCGTTCATACTCGACCGTGGCAAGAAAATTCCGAAAAAAATAGCAAAAAAACTGAAAAAATTAAAAATCCTCTTTCCGAATTTATTTTTAGCCTAAACGGGATGAGATAGGCCGAGAAACAGAGAAAAAAATTTTACTCCCGAATTCCGTTCATACTCGACCTAGACAAGAAAATTCCAAGAAAATAGCAAAAAAATTGAAAAAATTGAAAAACCTCTTTCCAATATTATTTTTAGCCAAAACGGGGATGAGATAGGCCGAGAAAGAGGGAGAAAAATTTTACTCCCGAATTCCGTTCATACTCGACCTAGACAAGAAAATTCCAAAAAAATAGCAAAAAAATTGAAAAAATTGAAAAACCTCTTTCCGATATTATTTCTAGCCAAAACGGAGATGAGATAGGCCGAGAAAGAGGGAAAAAAATTTTACTCCCGAATTCCGTTCCTACTCGACCCGGCCAAGAAAATTCCGAAGCAAATAGTAAAAAAATTGAAAAATTAAAAAAACCTCTTTCCGACATTATTTTTTGCCAAAACGGGATGAGATAGGCCGAGAAAGAGAAAAAAAAAATTTTACTTCCGAATTCCGTTCATACTCGACCGAGGCAAGAAAATTTCGAAAAAAATAGCAAAAAAATTGAAAAAATTTAAAAACCTCTTTCCGACATTATTTTTTGCCAAAACGGGATGAGATAGGCCGAGATGGAGAAAAAAAATAATTGTACTTCCGAATTCCGTTCATACTCGACTCGTGCAAGAGAATTCCGAAAAAAATAGCAAAAAATTTGAAAAAATTAAAAAACCTCTTTCTGACATTATTTTTAGCCAAAACGGGATGAGATAGGCCGAGAAAGAGAGAAAAAATTTTTACTCCCGAAAGCCATTCATACTCGACCTTGGCAAGAAAATTCCGAAAAAAATAGCCAAAAAATAGAAAAAATTAAAAATCCTCTTTCCGAATTTATTTTTAGCCTAAACGGGATGAGATAGGCCGAGAAACAGAGAAAAAAATTTTACTCCCGAATTCCGTTCATACTCGACCTAGACAAGAAAATTCCAAAAAAACAGAAAAAAAATTGAAAAAATTGAAAAACCTCTTTCCGATATTATTTTTAGCCAAAACGGGGATGAGATAGGCCGAGAAAGAGGGAAAAGAATTTTACTCCCGAATTCCGTTCATACTCGACCTAGACAAGAAAATTCCAAAAAAATAGCAAAAAAATTGAAAAAATTGAAAAACCTCTTTCCGATATTATTTTTAGCCAAAACGGAGATGAGATAGGCTGAGAAAGAGGGAAAAAAATTTTACTCTCGAATTCCGTTCCTACTCGACCCGGCCAAGAAAATTCCGAAACAAATAGTAAAAAAATTTGAAAAATTAAAAAACCTCTCTCCGATATTATTTTTAGCCAATACGGGATGAGATAGGCCGAGAAAGAGAGAAAAAAATTTTACTTCCGAATTCCGTTCATACTCGACTCGTGCAAGAGAATTCCGAAAAAAATAGCAAAAAATTTGAAAAAATTAAAAAACCTCTTTCCGACATTATTTTTAGCCAAAACGGGATGAGATAGGCCGAGAAAGAGAGAAAAAATTTTTACTCCCGAAAGCCGTTCATACTCGACCGTGGCAAGAAAATTCCGAAAAAAATAGCCAAAAAACAGAAAAAATTAAAAATCCTCTTTCCGAATTTATTTTTAGCCTAAACGGGATGAGATAGGCCGAGAAACAGAGAAAAAAATTTTACTCCCGAATTCCGTTCAAACTCGACCTAGACAAGAAAATTCCAAAAAAACAGCAAAAAAATTCAAAAAATTGAAAAACCTCTTTCCGATATTATTTTTAGACAAAACGGAGATGAGAAAGGCCGAGAAAGGGGGAAAAAAATTTTACTCCCGAATTCCGTTCCTACTCGACCCGGCCAAGAAAATTCCGAAACAAATCGTAAAAAAATTGAAAAAATTAAAAAACCTCTTTCTGACATTATTTTTAGCCAAAACGGGATGAGACATGCCGAGAAAGAGAAAAAAAATTTTACTTCCGAATTCCGTTCAATCCCGACTCGGGCAAGAAAATTCCGAAAAAAATTGCAAAAAAATTGAAAAAATTAAAAAAACCTCTTTCCGATCTTAATTTCAGCCAAAACAGTATGACATAGGCGGAGAAAGAGAAAAAAAAATTTTACTCCAGAATTCCGTTCATGCTCGCCCCAGGCAAGAAAATTCAGAAAAAAAAATGGCAAAAAAATTGAAAAAATTAAAAAAACCACTTTCCGACATTATTTTTTGCCAAAACGGGATGAGATAGGCCGAAAAAGAGAAAAAAAAAATTTTACTTCCGAATTCCGTTCATACTCGACCGAGGCAAGAAAATTTCGAAAAAAATAGCAAAAAAACTGAAAAAATTAAAAATCCTCTTTCCAAATTTATTTTTAGCCTAAACGGGATGAGATAGGCCGAGATGGAGAAAAAAAATAATTTTACTTCCGAATTCCGTTCATACTCGGCTCGGGTGAGAAAATTCCGAAAAAAATAGCAAAAAAACTGAAAAAATTAAAAATCCTCTTTCCGAATTTATTTTTAGCCTAAACGGGACGAGATAGGCCGAGAAACAGAGAAAGAAATTATACTTCCGAATTTCGTTCATACTCGACCTAGACAAGAAAATTCCAAATAAATAGCAAAAAAATTGAAAAAATTGAAAAACCTCTTTCCGATATTATTTTTAGCCAAAACGGGGATGAGATAGGCAGAGAAAGAGGGAAAAAAATTTTACTCCCAAATTCCGTTCATACACGACCTAGACAAGAAAATTCCAAAAAAGTAGCAATAAAATTGAAAAAATTGAAAAACCTCTTTCCGATATTATTTTTAGCCAAAACGGAGATGAGATAGGCCGAGAAAGAGGGAAAAAAATTTTACACCCGAATTCCGTTCCTACTCGACCCGGCCAAGAAAATTCCGAAACAAATAGTAAAAAAATTGAAAAAATAAAAAAACCTCTTTCCGACATTATTTTTTGCCAAAACGGGATGAGATAGGCCGAGATGGAGAAAAAAAAAATTTACTTCCGAATTCCGTTCATACTCTACCCGGGTGAGAAAATTCAGAAAAAAATAGCAAAAAAATTGAAAAAATTAAAAAACCTCTTTCCGATATTATTTTCAGCCAAAACGGGATGAGATAGGCCGAGAAAGAGAAAAAAAAATTTTATTTCCGAATTCCGTTCATACTCGACTCGTGCAAGAGAATTCCGAAAAAAATAGCAAAAAATTTGTAAAAATTAAAAAACCTCTTTCCGACATTATTTTTAGCCAAAACGGGATGAGATAGGCCGAGAAAGAGAGAAAAAATTTTTACTCCCGAAAGCCGTTCATACTCGACCGTGGCAAGAAAATTCCGAAAAAAATAGCAAAAAAACAGAAAAAATTAAAAATCCTCTTTCCGAATTTATTTTTAGCCTAAACGGGATGAGATAGGCCGAGAAACAGAGAAAAAAATTTTACTCCCGAATTCCGTTCATACTCGACCTAGACAAGAAAATTCCAAAAAAATAGCAAAAAAATAGAAAAAATTGAAAAACCTCTTTCCGATATTATTTTTAGCCAAAACGGGGATGAGATAGGCCGAGAAAGAGGGAGAAAAATTTTACTCCCGAATTCCGTTCATACTCGACCTAGACAAGAAAATTCCAAAAAAATAGCAAAAAAATTGAAAAAATTGAAAAACCTCTTTCCGATATTATTTTTAGCCAAAACGGAGATGAGATAGGCCGAGAAAGAGGGAAAAAAATTTTACTCCCGAATTCCGTTCCTACTCGACCCGGCCAAGAAAATTCCGAAACAAATAGTAAAAAAATTGAAAAATTAAAAAAACCTCTTTCCGACATTATTTTTTGCCAAAACGGGATGAGATAGGCCGAGAAAGAGAAAAAAAAAATTTTACTTCCGAATTCCGTTCATACTCGACCGAGGCAAGAAAATTTCGAAAAAAATAGCAAAAAAATTGAAAAAATTTAAAAACCTCTTTCCGACATTATTTTTTGCCAAAACGGGATGAGATAGGCCGAGATGGAGAAAAAAAATAATTGTACTTCCGAATTCCGTTCATACTCGACTCGTGCAAGAGAATTCCGAAAAAAATAGCAAAAAATTTGAAAAAATTAAAAAACCTCTTTCTGACATTATTTTTAGCCAAAACGGGATGAGATAGGCCGAGAAAGAGAGAAAAAATTTTTACTCCCGAAAGCCGTTCATACTCGACCTTGGCAAGAAAATTCCGAAAAAAATAGCCAAAAAATAGAAAAAATTAAAAATCCTCTTTCCGAATTTATTTTTAGCCTAAACGGGATGAGATAGGCCGAGAAACAGAGAAAAAAATTTTACTCCCGAATTCCGTTCATACTCGACCTAGACAAGAAAATTCCAAAAAAACAGAAAAAAAATTGAAAAAATTGAAAAACCTCTTTCCGATATTATTTTTAGCCAAAACGGGGATGAGATAGGCCGAGAAAGAGGGAAAAGAATTTTACTCCCGAATTCCGTTCATACTCGACCTAGACAAGAAAATTCCAAAAAAATAGCAAAAAAATTGAAAAAATTGAAAAACCTCTTTCCGATATTATTTTTAGCCAAAACGGAGATGAGATAGGCTGAGAAAGAGGGAAAAAAATTTTACTCCCGAATTCCGTTCCTACTCGACCCGGCCAAGAAAATTCCGAAACAAATAGTAAAAAAATTTGAAAAATTAAAAAACCTCTCTCCGATATTATTTTTAGCCAATACGGGATGAGATAGGCCGAGAAAGAGAGAAAAAAATTTTACTTCCGAATTCCGTTCATACTCGACTCGTGCAAGAGAATTCCGAAAAAAATAGCAAAAAATTTGAAAAAATTAAAAAACCTCTTTCCGACATTATTTTTAGCCAAAACGGGATGAGATAGGCCGAGAAAGAGAGAAAAAATTTTTACTCCCGAAAGCCGTTCATACTCGACCGTGGCAAGAAAATTCCGAAAAAAATAGCCAAAAAACAGAAAAAATTAAAAATCCTCTTTCCGAATTTATTTTTAGCCTAAACGGGATGAGATAGGCCGAGAAACAGAGAAAAAAATTTTACTCCCGAATTCCGTTCAAACTCGACCTAGACAAGAAAATTCCAAAAAAACAGCAAAAAAATTCAAAAAATTGAAAAACCTCTTTCCGATATTATTTTTAGACAAAACGGAGATGAGAAAGGCCGAGAAAGGGGGAAAAAAATTTTACTCCCGAATTCCGTTCCTACTCGACCCGGCCAAGAAAATTCCGAAACAAATCGTAAAAAAATTGAAAAAATTAAAAAACCTCTTTCTGACATTATTTTTAGCCAAAACGGGATGAGACATGCCGAGAAAGAGAAAAAAAATTTTACTTCCGAATTCCGTTCAATCCCGACTCGGGCAAGAAAATTCCGAAAAAAATTGCAAAAAAATTGAAAAAATTAAAAAAACCTCTTTCCGATCTTAATTTCAGCCAAAACAGTATGACATAGGCGGAGAAAGAGAAAAAAAAATTTTACTCCAGAATTCCGTTCATGCTCGCCCCAGGCAAGAAAATTCAGAAAAAAAAATGGCAAAAAAATTGAAAAAATTAAAAAAACCACTTTCCGACATTATTTTTTGCCAAAACGGGATGAGATAGGCCGAAAAAGAGAAAAAAAAAATTTTACTTCCGAATTCCGTTCATACTCGACCGAGGCAAGAAAATTTCGAAAAAAATAGCAAAAAAACTGAAAAAATTAAAAATCCTCTTTCCAAATTTATTTTTAGCCTAAACGGGATGAGATAGGCCGAGATGGAGAAAAAAAATAATTTTACTTCCGAATTCCGTTCATACTCGGCTCGGGTGAGAAAATTCCGAAAAAAATAGCAAAAAAACTGAAAAAATTAAAAATCCTCTTTCCGAATTTATTTTTAGCCTAAACGGGACGAGATAGGCCGAGAAACAGAGAAAGAAATTATACTTCCGAATTTCGTTCATACTCGACCTAGACAAGAAAATTCCAAATAAATAGCAAAAAAATTGAAAAAATTGAAAAACCTCTTTCCGATATTATTTTTAGCCAAAACGGGGATGAGATAGGCAGAGAAAGAGGGAAAAAAATTTTACTCCCAAATTCCGTTCATACACGACCTAGACAAGAAAATTCCAAAAAAGTAGCAATAAAATTGAAAAAATTGAAAAACCTCTTTCCGATATTATTTTTAGCCAAAACGGAGATGAGATAGGCCGAGAAAGAGGGAAAAAAATTTTACACCCGAATTCCGTTCCTACTCGACCCGGCCAAGAAAATTCCGAAACAAATAGTAAAAAAATTGAAAAAATAAAAAAACCTCTTTCCGACATTATTTTTTGCCAAAACGGGATGAGATAGGCCGAGATGGAGAAAAAAAAAATTTACTTCCGAATTCCGTTCATACTCTACCCGGGTGAGAAAATTCAGAAAAAAATAGCAAAAAAATTGAAAAAATTAAAAAACCTCTTTCCGATATTATTTTCAGCCAAAACGGGATGAGATAGGCCGAGAAAGAGAAAAAAAAATTTTATTTCCGAATTCCGTTCATACTCGACTCGTGCAAGAGAATTCCGAAAAAAATAGCAAAAAATTTGTAAAAATTAAAAAACCTCTTTCCGACATTATTTTTAGCCAAAACGGGATGAGATAGGCCGAGAAAGAGAGAAAAAATTTTTACTCCCGAAAGCCGTTCATACTCGACCGTGGCAAGAAAATTCCGAAAAAAATAGCAAAAAAACAGAAAAAATTAAAAATCCTCTTTCCGAATTTATTTTTAGCCTAAACGGGATGAGATAGGCCGAGAAACAGAGAAAAAAATTTTACTCCCGAATTCCGTTCATACTCGACCTAGACAAGAAAATTCCAAAAAAATAGCAAAAAAATAGAAAAAATTGAAAAACCTCTTTCCGATATTATTTTTAGCCAAAACGGGGATGAGATAGGCCGAGAAAGAGGGAGAAAAATTTTACTCCCGAATTCCGTTCATACTCGACCTAGACAAGAAAATTCCAAAAAAATAGCAAAAAAATTGAAAAAATTGAAAAACCTCTTTCCGATATTATTTTTAGCCAAAACGGAGATGAGATAGGCCGAGAAAGAGGGAAAAAAATTTTACTCCCGAATTCCGTTCCTACTCGACCCGGCCAAGAAAATTCCGAAACAAATAGTAAAAAAATTGAAAAATTAAAAAAACCTCTTTCCGACATTATTTTTTGCCAAAACGGGATGAGATAGGCCGAGAAAGAGAAAAAAAAAATTTTACTTCCGAATTCCGTTCATACTCGACCGAGGCAAGAAAATTTCGAAAAAAATAGCAAAAAAATTGAAAAAATTTAAAAACCTCTTTCCGACATTATTTTTTGCCAAAACGGGATGAGATAGGCCGAGATGGAGAAAAAAAATAATTGTACTTCCGAATTCCGTTCATACTCGACTCGTGCAAGAGAATTCCGAAAAAAATAGCAAAAAATTTGAAAAAATTAAAAAACCTCTTTCTGACATTATTTTTAGCCAAAACGGGATGAGATAGGCCGAGAAAGAGAGAAAAAATTTTTACTCCCGAAAGCCGTTCATACTCGACCTTGGCAAGAAAATTCCGAAAAAAATAGCCAAAAAATAGAAAAAATTAAAAATCCTCTTTCCGAATTTATTTTTAGCCTAAACGGGATGAGATAGGCCGAGAAACAGAGAAAAAAATTTTACTCCCGAATTCCGTTCATACTCGACCTAGACAAGAAAATTCCAAAAAAACAGAAAAAAAATTGAAAAAATTGAAAAACCTCTTTCCGATATTATTTTTAGCCAAAACGGGGATGAGATAGGCCGAGAAAGAGGGAAAAGAATTTTACTCCCGAATTCCGTTCATACTCGACCTAGACAAGAAAATTCCAAAAAAATAGCAAAAAAATTGAAAAAATTGAAAAACCTCTTTCCGATATTATTTTTAGCCAAAACGGAGATGAGATAGGCTGAGAAAGAGGGAAAAAAATTTTACTCCCGAATTCCGTTCCTACTCGACCCGGCCAAGAAAATTCCGAAACAAATAGTAAAAAAATTTGAAAAATTAAAAAACCTCTCTCCGATATTATTTTTAGCCAATACGGGATGAGATAGGCCGAGAAAGAGAGAAAAAAATTTTACTTCCGAATTCCGTTCATACTCGACTCGTGCAAGAGAATTCCGAAAAAAATAGCAAAAAATTTGAAAAAATTAAAAAACCTCTTTCCGACATTATTTTTAGCCAAAACGGGATGAGATAGGCCGAGAAAGAGAGAAAAAATTTTTACTCCCGAAAGCCGTTCATACTCGACCGTGGCAAGAAAATTCCGAAAAAAATAGCCAAAAAACAGAAAAAATTAAAAATCCTCTTTCCGAATTTATTTTTAGCCTAAACGGGATGAGATAGGCCGAGAAACAGAGAAAAAAATTTTACTCCCGAATTCCGTTCAAACTCGACCTAGACAAGAAAATTCCAAAAAAACAGCAAAAAAATTCAAAAAATTGAAAAACCTCTTTCCGATATTATTTTTAGACAAAACGGAGATGAGAAAGGCCGAGAAAGGGGGAAAAAAATTTTACTCCCGAATTCCGTTCCTACTCGACCCGGCCAAGAAAATTCCGAAACAAATCGTAAAAAAATTGAAAAAATTAAAAAACCTCTTTCTGACATTATTTTTAGCCAAAACGGGATGAGACATGCCGAGAAAGAGAAAAAAAATTTTACTTCCGAATTCCGTTCAATCCCGACTCGGGCAAGAAAATTCCGAAAAAAATTGCAAAAAAATTGAAAAAATTAAAAAAACCTCTTTCCGATCTTAATTTCAGCCAAAACAGTATGACATAGGCGGAGAAAGAGAAAAAAAAATTTTACTCCAGAATTCCGTTCATGCTCGCCCCAGGCAAGAAAATTCAGAAAAAAAAATGGCAAAAAAATTGAAAAAATTAAAAAAACCACTTTCCGACATTATTTTTTGCCAAAACGGGATGAGATAGGCCGAAAAAGAGAAAAAAAAAATTTTACTTCCGAATTCCGTTCATACTCGACCGAGGCAAGAAAATTTCGAAAAAAATAGCAAAAAAACTGAAAAAATTAAAAATCCTCTTTCCAAATTTATTTTTAGCCTAAACGGGATGAGATAGGCCGAGATGGAGAAAAAAAATAATTTTACTTCCGAATTCCGTTCATACTCGGCTCGGGTGAGAAAATTCCGAAAAAAATAGCAAAAAAACTGAAAAAATTAAAAATCCTCTTTCCGAATTTATTTTTAGCCTAAACGGGACGAGATAGGCCGAGAAACAGAGAAAGAAATTATACTTCCGAATTTCGTTCATACTCGACCTAGACAAGAAAATTCCAAATAAATAGCAAAAAAATTGAAAAAATTGAAAAACCTCTTTCCGATATTATTTTTAGCCAAAACGGGGATGAGATAGGCAGAGAAAGAGGGAAAAAAATTTTACTCCCAAATTCCGTTCATACACGACCTAGACAAGAAAATTCCAAAAAAGTAGCAATAAAATTGAAAAAATTGAAAAACCTCTTTCCGATATTATTTTTAGCCAAAACGGAGATGAGATAGGCCGAGAAAGAGGGAAAAAAATTTTACACCCGAATTCCGTTCCTACTCGACCCGGCCAAGAAAATTCCGAAACAAATAGTAAAAAAATTGAAAAAATAAAAAAACCTCTTTCCGACATTATTTTTAGCCAAAACGGGATGAGATAGGCCGAGAAAGAGAGAAAAAATTTTTACTCCCGAAAGCCGTTCATACTCGACCGTGGCAAGAAAATTCCGAAAAAAATAGCAAAAAAATAGAAAAAATTAAAAATCCTCTTTCCGAATTTATTTTTAGCCTAAACGGGATGAGATAGGCCGAGAAACAGAGAAAAAAATTTTACTCCCGAATTCCGTTCATACTCGACCTAGACAAGAAAATTCCAAAAAAATAGAAAAAAAATAGAAAAAATTGAAAAACCTCTTTCCGATATTATTTTTAGCCAAAACGGGGATGAGATAGGCCGAGAAAGAGGGAGAAAAATTTTACTCCCGAATTCCGTTCATACTCGACCTAGACAAGAAAATTCCAAAAAAATAGCAAAAAAATTGAAAAAATTGAAAAACCTCTTTCCGATATTATTTTTAGCCAAAACGGAGATGAGATAGGCCGAGAAAGAGGGAAAAAAATTTTACTCCCGAATTCCGTTCCTACTCGACCCGGCCAAGAAAATTCCGAAACAAATAGTAAAAAAATTGAAAAATTAAAAAAACCTCTTTCCGACATTATTTTTTGCCAAAACGGGATGAGATAGGCCGAGAAAGACAAAAAAAAAATTTTACTTCCGAATTCCGTTCATACTCGACCGAGGCAAGAAAATTTCGAAAAAAATAGCAAAAAAATTGAAAAAATTTAAAAACCTCTTTCCGACATCATTTTTTGCCAAAACGGGATGAGATAGGCCGAGATGGAGAAAAAAAATAATTGTACTTCCGAATTCCGTTCATACTCGACTCGTGCAAGAGAATTCCGAAAAAAATAGCAAAAAATTTGAAAAAATTAAAAAACCTCTTTCTGACATTATTTTTAGCCAAAACGGGATGAGATAGGCCGAGAAAGAGAGAAAAAATTTTTACTCCCGAAAGCCGTTCATACTCGACCTTGGCAAGAAAATTCCGAAAAAAATAGCCAAAAAATAGAAAAAATTAAAAATCCTCTTTCCGAATTTATTTTTAGCCTAAACGGGATGAGATAGGCGGAGAAACAGAGAAAAAAATTTTACTCCCGAATTCCGTTCATACTCGACCTAGACAAGAAAATTCCAAAAAAACAGAAAAAAAATTGAAAAAATTGAAAAACCTCTTTCCGATATTATTTTTAGCTAAAACGGGGATGAGATAGGCCGAGAAAGAGGGAAAAGAATTTTACTCCCGAATTCCGTTCATACTCGACCTAAACAAGAAAATTCCAAAAAAATAGCAAAAAAATTGAAAAAATTGAAAAACCTCTTTCCGATATTATTTTTAGCCAAAACGGAGATGAGATAGGCTGAGAAAGAGGGAAAAAAATTTTTCTCCCGAATTCCGTTCCTACTCGACCCGGCCAAGAAAATTCCGAAACAAATAGTAAAAAAATTTGAAAAATTAAAAAACCTCTCTCCGATATTATTTTTAGCCAATACGGGATGAGATAGGCCGTGAAAGAGAGAAAAAAATTTTACTTCCGAATTCCGTTCATACTCGACTCGTGCAAGAGAATTCCGAAAAAAATAGCAAAAAATTTGAAAAAATTAAAAAACCTCTTTCCGACATTATTTTTAGCCAAAACGGGATGAGATAGGCCGAGAAAGAGAGAAAAAATTTTTACTCCCGAAAGACGTTCATACTCGACCGTGGCAAGAAAATTCCGAAAAAAATAGCCAAAAAACAGAAAAAATTGAAAATCCTCTTTCCGAATTTATTTTTAGCCTAAACGGGATGAGATAGGCCGAGAAACAGAGAAAAAAATTTTACTCCCGAATTCCGTTCAAACTCGACCTAGACAAGAAAATTCCAAAAAAACAGCAAAAAAATTCAAAAAATTGAAAAACCTCTTTCCGATATTATTTTTAGACAAAACGGAGATGAGAAAGGCCGAGAAAGAGGGAAAAAAATTTTACTCCCGAATTCCGTTCCTACTCGACCCGGCCAAGAAAATTCCGAAACAAATCGTAAAAAAATTGAAAAAATTAAAAAACCTCTTTCTGACATTATTTTTAGCCAAAACGGGATGAGACATGCCGAGAAAGAGAAAAAAAATTTTACTTCCGAATTCCGTTCAATCCCGACTCGGGCAAGAAAATTCCGAAAAAAATTGCAAAAAAATTGAAAAAATTAAAAGAACCTCTTTCCGATCTTAATTTCAGCCAAAACAGTATGACATAGGCGGAGAAAGAGAAAAAAAAATTTTACTCCAGAATTCCGTTCATGCTCGCCCCAGGCAAGAAAATTCAGAAAAAAAATGGCAAAAAAATTGAAAAAATTAAAAAAACCTATTTCCGACATTATTTTTTGCCAAAACGGGATGAGATAGGCCGAAAAAGAGAAAAAAAAAAAATTTTACTTCCGAATTCCGTTCATACTCGACCGAGGCAAGAAAATTTCGAAAAAAATAGCAAAAAAACTGAAAAAATTAAAAATCCTCTTTCCAAATTTATTTTTAGCCTAAACGGGATGAGATAGGCCGAGATGGAGAAAAAAAATAATTTTACTTCCGAATTCCGTTCATACTCGGCTCGGGTGAGAAAATTCCGAAAAAAATAGCAAAAAAACTGAAAAATTTAAAAATCCTCTTTCCGAATTTATTTTTAGCCTAAACGGGACGAGATAGGCCGAGAAACAGAGAAAGAAATTATACTCCCGAATTTCGTTCATACTCGACCTAGACAAGAAAATTCCAAATAAATAGCAAAAAAATTGAAAAAATTGAAAAACCTCTTTCCGATATTATTTTTAGCCAAAACGGGGATGAGATAGGCAGAGAAAGAGGGAAAAAAATTTTACTCCCAAATTCCGTTCATACACGACCTAGACAAGAAAATTCCAAAAAAGTAGCAATAAAATTGAAAAAATTGAAAAACCTCTTTCCGATATTATTTTTAGCCAAAACGGAGATGAGATAGGCCGAGAAAGAGGGAAAAAAATTTTACACCCGAATTCCGTTCCTACTCGACCCGGCCAAGAAAATTCCGAAACAAATAGTAAAAAAATTGAAAAAATAAAAAAACCTCTTTCCGACATTATTTTTTGCCAAAACGGGATGAGATAGGCCGAGATGGAGAAAAAAAAAATTCACTTCCGAATTCCGTTCATACTCTACCCGGGTGAGAAAATTCCGAAAAAAATAGCAAAAAAATTGAAAAAATTAAAAAACCTCTCTCCGATATTATTTTTAGCCAAAACGGGATGAGATAGGTCGAGAAAGAGAGAAAAAAATTTTATTTCCGAATTCCGTTCATACTCGACTCGTGCAAGAGAATTCCGAAAAAAATAGCAAAAAATTTGTAAAAATTAAAAAACCTCTTTCCGACATTATTTTTAGCCAAAACGGGATGAGATAGGCCAAGAAAGAGAGAAAAAATTTTTACTCCCGAAAGCCGTTCATACTCGACCGTCGCAAGAAAATTCCGAAAAAAAATAGCAAAAAAACAGAAAAAATTAAAAATCCTCTTTCCGAATTTATTTTTAGCCTAAACGGGATGAGATAGGCCGAGAAACAGAGAAAAAAATTTTACTCCCGAATTCCGTTCATACTCGACCTAGACAAGAAAATTCCAAAAAAATAGCAAAAAAATTGAAAAAATTGAAAAACCTCTTTCCGATATTATTTTTAGCCAAAACGAGGATGAGATAGGCCGAGAAAGAGGGAGAAAAATTTTACTCCCGAATTCCGTTCATACTCGACCTAGACAAGAAAATTCCAAAAAAATAGCAAAAAAAATTGAAAAAATTGAAAAACCTCTTTCCGATATTATTTTTAGCCAAAACGGAGATGAGATAGGCCGAGAAAGAGGGAAAAAAATTTTACTCCCGAATTCCGTTCCTACTCGACCCGGCCAAGAAAATTCCGAAACAAATAGTAAAAAAATTGAAAAAATAAAAAAACCTCTTTCCGACATTATTTTTTGCCAAAACGGAATGAGATAGGCCGAGAAAGAGAAAAAAAAAATTTTACTTCCGAATTCCGTTCATACTCGACCGAGGCAAGAAAATTTCGAAAAAAATAGCAAAAAAATTGAAAAAATTTAAAAACCTCTTTCCGACATTATTTTTTGCTAAAACGGGATGAGATAGGCCGAGATGGAGAAAGAAAATAATTGTACTTCCGAATTCCGTTCATACTCGACTCGTGCAAGAGAATTCCGAAAAAAATAGCAAAAAATTTGAAAAAATTAAAAAACCTCTTTCTGACATTATTTTTAGCCAAAACGGGATGAGATAGGCCGAGAAAGAGAGAAAAAATTTTTACTCCCGAATGCCGTTCATACTCGACCTTGGCAAGAAAATTCCGAAAAAAATAGCCAAAAAATAGAAAAAATTAAAAATCCTCTTTCCGAATTTATTTTTAGCCTAAACGGGATGAGATAGGCCGAAAAACAGAGAAAAAAATTTTACTCCCGAATTCCGTTCATACTCGACCTAGACAAGAAAATTCCAAAAAAACAGAAAAAAAATTGAAAAAATTGAAAAACCTCTTTCCGATATTATTTTTAGCCAAAACGGGGATGAGATAGGCCGAGAAAGAGGGAAAAGAATTTTACTCCCGAATTCCGTTCATACTCGACCTAGACAAGAAAATTCCAAAAAACTAGCAAAAAAATTGAAAAAATTGAAAAACCACTTTCCGATATTATTTTTAGCCAAAACGGAGATGAGATAGGCTGAGAAAGAGGGAAAAAAAATTTTACTCCCGAATTCCGTTCCTACTCGACCCGGCCAAGAAAATTCCGAAACAAATAGTAAAAAAATTTGAAAAATTAAAAAACCTCTCTCCGATATTATTTTTAGCCAATACGGGATGAGATAGGCCGAGAAAGAGAGAAAAAAATTTTACTTCCGAATTCCGTTCATACTCGACTCGTGCAAGAGAATTCCGAAAAAAATAGCAAAAAATTTGAAAAAATTAAAAAACCTCTTTCTGACATTATTTTTAGCCAAAACGGGATGAGATAGGCCGAGAAAGAGAGAAAAAAATTTTACTCCCGAAAGCCGTTCATACTCGACCTTGGCAAGAAAATTCCGAAAAAAATAGCCAAAAAATAGAAAAAATTAAAAATCCTCTTTCCGAATTTATTTTTAGCCTAAACGGGATGAGATAGGCCGAGAAACAGAGAAAAAAATTTTACTCCCGAATTCCGTTCGTACTCGACCTAGACAAGAAAATTCCAAAAAAACAGAAAAAAAATTGAAAAAATTGAAAAACCTCTTTCCGATATTATTTTTAGCCAAAACGGGGATGAGATAGGCCGAGAAAGAGGGAAAAGAATTTTACTCCCGAATTCCGTTCATACTCGACCTAGACAAGAAAATTCCAAAAAAATAGCAAAAAAATTGAAAAAATTGAAAAACCTCTTTCCGATATTATTTTTTGCCAAAACGGAGATGAGATAGGCTGAGAAAGAGGGAAAAAAATTTTACTCCCGAATTCCGTTCCTACTCGACCCGGCCAAGAAAATTCCGAAACAAATAGTAAAAAAATTTGAAAAATTAAAAAACCTCTCTCCGATATTATTTTTAGCCAATACGGGATGAGATAGGCCGAGAAAGAGAGAAAAAAAATTTACTTCCGAATTCCGTTCATACTCGACTTGTGCAAGAGAATTCCGAAAAAAATAGCAAAAAATTTGAAAAAATTAAAAAACCTCTTTCCGACATTATTTTTAGCCAAAACGGGATGAGATAGGCCGAGAAAGAGAGAAAAAATTTTTACTCCCGAAAGCCGTTCATACTCGACCGTGGCAAGAAAATTCAGAAAAAAATAGCCAAAAAACAGAAAAAATTTAAAATCCTTTTTCCGAATTTATTTTTAGCCTAAACGGGATGAGATAGGCCGAGAAACAGAGAAAAAAATTTTACTCCCGAATTCCGTTCATACTCGACCTAGACAAGAAAATTCCAAAAAAACAGCAAAAAAATTCAAAAAATTGAAAAACCTCTTTCCGATATTATTTTTAGACAAAACGGAGATGAGAAAGGCCGAGAAAGAGGGAAAAAAATTTTACTCCCGAATTCCGTTCCTACTCGACCCGGCCAAGAAAATTCCGAAACAAATCGTAAAAAAATTGAAAAAATTAAAAAACCTCTTTCTGACATTATTTTTAGCCAAAACGGGATGAGACATGCCGAGAAAGAGAAAAAAAATTTTACTTCCGAATTCCGTTCAATCCCGACTCGAGCAAGAAAATTCCGAAAAAAATTGCAAAAAAATTGAAAAAATTAAAAAAACCTCTTTCCGATCTTAATTTCTGCCAAAACAGTATGACATAGGCGGAGAAAGAGAAAAAAAAATTTTACTCCAGAATTCCGTTCATGCTCGCCCCAGGCAAGAAAATTCAGAAAAAAAATGGCAAAAAAATTGAAAAAATTAAAAAAACCTCTTTCCGACATTATTTTTTGCCAAAACGGGATGAGATAGGCCGAAAAAGAGAAAAAAAAAAAATTTTACTTCCGAATTCCGTTCATACTCGACCGAGGCAAGAAAATTTCGAAAAAAATAGCAAAAAAACTGAAAAAATTAAAAATCCTCTTTCCAAATTTATTTTTAGCCTAAACGGGACGAGATAGGCCGAGAAACAGAGAAAGAAATTATACTCCCGAATTTCGTTCATACTCGACCTAGACAAGAAAATTCCAAATAAATAGCAAAAAAATTGAAAAACCTCTTTCCGATATTATTTTTAGCCAAAACGGGGACGAGATAGGCAGAGAAAGAGGAAAAAAATTTTACTCCCAAATTCCGTTCATACACGACCTAGACAAGAAAATTCCAAAAAAGTAGCAATAAAATTGAAAAAATTGAAAAACCTCTTTCCGATATTATTTTTAGCCAAAACGGAGATGAGACAGGCCGAGAAAGAGGGAAAAAAATTTTACACCCGAATTCCGTTCCTACTCGACCCGGCCAAGAATATTCCGAAACAAATAGTAAAAAAATTGAAAAAATAAAAAAACCTCTTTCCGACATTATTTTTTGCCAAAACGGGATGAGATTGGCCGAGATGGAGAAAAAAAAAATTTACTTCCGAATTCCGTTCATACTCGACCCGGGTGAGAAAATTCCGAAAAAAATAGCAAAAAAATTGAAAAAATTAAAAAACCTCTCTCCGACATTATTTTTAGCCAAAACGGGATGAGATAGGCCGAGAAAGAGAGAAAAAATTTTTACTCCCGAAAGCCGTTCATACTCGACCGTGGCAAGAAAATTCCGAAAAAAATAGCAAAAAAACTGAAAAAATTAAAAATCCTCTTTCCGAATTTATTTTTAGCCTAAACGGGATGAGATAGGCCGAGAAACAGAGAAAAAAATTTTACTCCTGAATTCCTTTCATACTCGACCTAGACAAGAAAATTCCAAAAAAAATAGCAAAAAAATTGAAGAAATTGAAAAACCTCTTTCCGATATTATTTTTAGCCAAAACGGGGATGAGATAAGCCGAGAAAGAAGGAAAAACATTTTACTCCCGAATTCCGTTCCTACTCGACCCGGCCAAGAAAATTCCGAAAAAAATAGTAAAAAAAATGAAAAAATTAAAAAACCTTTTTCTGACATTATTTTTAGCCAAAACGGGATGAGACATGCCGGAGAAAGAGAAAAAAAATTTTATTTCCGAATTCCGTTCAATCCCGACTCGGGGAAGAAAATTTCGAAAAACATTGCAAAAAAATTGAAAAAATTAAAAAAACCTCTTTCCGATATTAATTTCAGCCAAAACAGTATGAGATAGGCCGAGAAAGAGAAACAAAATTTTACTCCAGAATTCCGTTCATGCTCGCCCCAAGCAAGAAAATTCAGAAAAAAAATGGCAAAAAAATTGAAAAAATTAAAAAAAAACCTCTTTCCGACATTATTTTTTGCCAAAACGGGATGAGATAGGCCGAGAAAGAGAAAAAAAAAATTTTACTTCCGAATTCCGTTCATACTCGACCGAGGCAAGAAAATTTCGAAAAAAATAGCAAAAAAAATTAAAAAATTTAAAAACCTCTTTCCGACATTATTTTTTGCCAAAACGGGATGAGATAGGCCGAGATGGAGAAAAAAAATAATTTTACTTCCGAATTCCGTTCATACTCGACTCGTGCAAGAGAATTCCGAAAAAAATAGCCAAAAAATTTGAAAAAATTAAAAAACCTCTTTCTGACATTATTTTTAGCCAAAACGGGATGAGATAGGCCGAGAAAGAGAGAAAAAATTTTTACTCCCGAATGCCGTTCATACTCGACCTTGGCAAGAAAATTCCGAAAAAAATAGCCAAAAAATAGAAAAAATTAAAAATCCTCTTTCCGAATTTATTTTTAGCCTAAACGGGATGAGATAGGCCGAGAAACAGAGAAAAAAATTTTACTCTCGAATTCCGTTCATACTCGACCTAGACAAGAAAATTCCAAAAAAACAGAAAAAAAATTGAAAAAATTGAAAAACCTCTTTCCGATATTATTTTTAGCCAAAACGGGGATGAGATAGGCCGAGAAAGAGGGAAAAGAATTTTACTCCCGAATTCCGTTCATACTCGACCTAGACAAGAAAATTCCAAAAAAATAGCAAAAAAATTGAAAAACCTCTTTCCGATATTATTTTTAGCCAAAACGGAGATGAGATAGGCTGAGAAAGAGGGAAAAAAATTTTACTCCCGAATTCCGTTCCTACTCGACCCGGCCAAGAAAATTCCGAAACAAATAGTAAAAAAAATTTGAAAAATTAAAAAACCTCTCTCCGATATTATTTTTAGCCAATACGGGATGAGATAGGCCGAGAAAGAGAGAAAAAAATTTTACTTCCGGATTCCGTTCATACTCGACTCGTGCAAGAGAATTCCGAAAAAAAATAGCAAAAAATTTGAAAAAATTAAAAAACCTCTTTCTGACATTATTTTTAGCCAAAACGGGATGAGATAGGCCGAGAAGAGAGAAAAAAATTTTACTCCCGAAAGCCGTTCATACTCGACCTTGGCAAGAAAATTCCGAAAAAAATAGCCAAAAAATAGAAAAAATTAAAAATCCTCTTTCCGAATTTATTTTTAGCCTAAACGGGATGAGATAGGCCGAGAAACAGTGAAAAAAATTTTACTCCCGAATTCCGTTCGTACTCGACCTAGACAAGAAAATTCCAAAAAAACAGAAAAAAATTGAAAAAATTGAAAAACCTCTTTCCGATATTATTTTTAGCCAAAACGGGGATGAGATAGGCCGAGAAAGAGGGAAAAGAATTTTACACCCGAATTCCGTTCATACTCGACCTAGACAAGAAAATTCCAAAAAAATAGCAAAAAAATTGAAAAAATTGAAAAACCTCTTTCCGATATTATTTTTAGCCAAAACGGAGATGAGATAGGCTGAGAAAGAGGGAAAAAAATTTTACTCCCGAATTCCGTTCCTACTCGACCCGGCCAAGAAAATTCCGAAACAAATAGTAAAAAAATTTGAAAATTAAAAAACCTCTCTCCGATATTATTTTTAGCCAATACGGGATGAGATAGGCCGAGAAAGAGAGAAAAAAATTTTACTTCCGAATTCCGTTCATACTCGACTCGTGCAAGAGAATTCCGAAAAAAATAGCAAAAAATTTGAAAAAATTAAAAAACCTCTTTCCGACATTATTTTTAGCCAAAACGGGATGAGATAGGCCGAGAAAGAGAGAAAAAATTTTTACTCCCGAAAGCCGTTCATACTCGACCGTGGCAAGAAAATTCCGAAAAAAATAGCCAAAAAACAGAAAAAATTAAAAATCCTCTTACCGAATTTATTTTTAGCCTAAACGGGATGAGATAGGCCGAGAAACAGAGAAAAAAATTTTACTCCCGAATTCCGTTCATACTCGACCTAGACAAGAAAATTCCAAAAAAAACAGCAAAAAAATTCAAAAAATTGAAAAACCTCTTTCCGATATTATTTTTAGACAAAACGGAGATGAGAAAGGCCGAGAAAGAGGGAAAAAAATTTTACTCCCGAATTCCGTTCCTACTCGACCCGGCCAAGAAAATTCCGAAACAAATCGTAAAAAAATTGAAAAAATTAAAAAAACCTCTTTCTGACATTATTTTTAGCCAAAACGGGATGAGACATGCCGAGAAAGAGAAAAAAAATTTTACTTCCGAATTCCGTTCAATCCGACTCGGGCAAGAAAATTCCGAAAAAAATTGCAAAAAAATTGAAAAAATTAAAAAACCTCTTTCCGATCTTAATTTCAGCCAAAACAGTATGACATAGGCGGAGAAAGAGAAAAAAAAATTTTACTCCAGAATTCCGTTCATGCTCGCCCCAGGCAAGAAAATTCAGAAAAAAAATGGCAAAAAAATTGAAAAAACTAAAAAAAACCTCTTTCCGACATTATTTTTTGCCAAAACGGGATGAGATAGGCCGAAAAAGAGAAAAAAAAAAAAATTTTACTTCCGAATTCCGTTCATACTCGACCGAGGCAAGAAAATTTCGAAAAAAATAGCAAAAAAACTGAAAAAATTAAAAATCCTCTTTCCGAATTTATTTTTAGCCTAAACGGGATGAGATAGGCCGAGATGGAGAAAAAAAATAATTTTACTTCCGAATTCCGTTCATACTCGGCTCGGGTGAGAAAATTCCGAAAAAATAGCAAAAAAACTGAAAAAATTAAAAATCCTCTGTCTGAATTTATTTTTAGCCTAAACGGGACGAGATAGGCCGAGAAACAGAGAAAGAAATTATACTCCCGAATTTCGTTCATACTCGACCTAGACAAGAAAATTCCAAATAAATAGCAAAAAAATTGAAAAACCTCTTTCCGATATTATTTTTAGCCAAAACGGGGATGAGATAGGCAGAGAAAGAGGGAAAAAAATTTTACTCCCAAATTCCGTTCATACACGACCTAGACAAGAAAATTCCAAAAAAGTAGCAATAAAATTGAAAAAATTGAAAAACCTCTTTCCGATATTATTTTTAGCCAAAACGGAGATGAGATAGGCCGAGAAAGAGGGAAAAAAATTTTACACCCGAATTCCGTTCCTACTCGACCCGGCCAAGAAAATTCCGAAACAAATAGTAAAAAAATTGAAAAAATAAAAAAACCTCTTTCCGACATTATTTTTTGCCAAAACGGGATGAGATAGGCCGAGATGGAGAAAAAAAAAATTTACTTCCGAATTCCGTTCATACTCGACCCGGGTGAGAAAATTCCGAAAAAAATAGCAAAAAAATTGAAAAAATTAAAAAACCTCTCTCCGACATTATTTTTAGCCAAAACGGGATGAGATAGGCCGAGAAAGAGAGAAAAAATTTTTACTCCCGAAAGCCGTTCATACTCGACCGTGGCAAGAAAATTCCGAAAAAAATAGCAAAAAAACTGAAAAAATTAAAATCCTCTTTCCGAATTTATTTTTAGCCTAAACGGGATGAGATAGGCCGAGAAACAGAGAAAAAAATTTTACTCCTGAATTCCTTTCATACTCGACCTAGACAAGAAAATTCCAAAAAAAAATAGCAAAAAAATTGAAGAAATTGAAAAACCTCTTTCCGATATTATTTTTAGCCAAAACGGGGATGAGATAAGCCGAGAAAGAAGGAAAAACATTTTACTCCCGAATTCCGTTCCTACTCGACCCGGCCAAGAAAATTCCGAAAAAAATAGTAAAAAAATTGAAAAAATTAAAAAACCTTTTTCTGACATTATTTTTAGCCAAAACGGGATGAGACATGCTGAGAAAGAGAAAAAAAATTTTATTTCCGAATTCCGTTCAATCCCGACTGGGGGAAGAAAATTTCGAAAAACATTGCAAAAAAATTGAAAAAATTAAAAAAACCTCTTTCCGATATTAATTTCAGCCAAAACAGTATGAGATAGGCCGAGAAAGAGAAACAAAATTTTACTCCAGAATTCCGTTCATGCTCGCCCCAAGCAAGAAAATTCAGAAAAAAAATGGCAAAAAAATTGAAAAAATTAAAAAAAACCTCTTTCCGACATTATTTTTTGCCAAAACGGGATGAGAGAGGCCGAGAAAGAGAAAAAAAAAATTTTACTTCCGAATTCCGTTCATACTCGACCGAGGCAAGAAAATTTCGAAAAAAATAGCAAAAAAATTGAAAAAATTTAAAAACCTCTTTCCGACAGTATTTTTTGCCAAAACGGGATGAGATAGGCCGAGATGGAGAAAGAAAATAATTGTACTTCCGAATTCCGTTCATACTCGACTCGTGCAAGAGAATTCCGAAAAAAATAGCAAAAAATTTGAAAAAATTAAAAAACCTCTTTCTGACATTATTTTTAGCCAAAACGGGATGAGATAGGCCGAGAAAGAGAGAAAAAAATTTTACTCCCGAATGCCGTTCATACTCGACCTTGGCAAGAAAATTCCGAAAAAAATAGCCAAAAAATAGAAAAAATTAAAAATCCTCTTTCCGAATTTATTTTTAGCCTAAACGGGATGAGATAGGCCGAGAAATAGAGAAAAAAATTTTACTCCCGAATTCCGTTCATACTCGACCTAGACAAGAAAATTCCAAAAAAACAGAAAAAAAATTGAAAAAATTGAAAAACCTCTTTCCGATATTATTTTTAGCCAAAACGGGGATGAGATAGGCCAAGAAAGAGGGAAAAGAATTTTACTCCGAATTCCGTTCATACTCGACCTAGACAAGAAAATTCCAAAAAAATAGCAAAAAAATTGAAAAAATTGAAAAACCTCTTTCCGATATTATTTTTAGCCAAAACGGAGATGAGATAGGCTGAGAAAGAGGGAAAAAAATTTTACTCCCGAATTCCGTTCCTACTCGACCCGGCCAAGAAAATTCCGAAACAAATAGTAAAAAAATTTGAAAAATTAAAAAACCTCTCTCTGATATTATTTTTAGCCAAAACGGGATGAGATAGGCCGAGAAAGAGAGAAAAAAATTTTACTTCCGAATTCCGTTCATACTCAACTCGTGCAAGAGAATTCCGAAAAAAATAGTAAAAAATTTGAAAAAATTAAAAAACCTCTTTCCGACATTATTTTTAGCCAAAACGGGATGAGATAGGCCGAGAAAGAGAGAAAAAATTTTTACTCCCGAAAGCCGTTCATACTCGACCGTGGCAAGAAAATTCCGAAAAAAATAGCCAAAAAAACAGAAAAAATTAAAAATCCTCTTTCCGAATTTATTTTTAGCCTAAACGGGATGAGATAGGCCGAGAAACAGAGAAAAAAATTTTACTCCCGAATTCCGTTCATACTCGACCTAGACAAGAAAATTCCAAAAAAACAGCAAAAAAATTGAAAAAATTGAAAAACCTCTTTCCGATATTATTTTTAGACAAAACGGAGATGAGAAAGGCCGAGAAAGAGGGAAAAAAATTGTACTCCTGAATTCCGTTCCTACTCGACCCGGCCAAGAAAATTCCGAAACAAATCGTAAAAAAATTTAAAAAATAAAAAAACCTCTTTCCGACATTATTTTTTGCCAAAACGGGATGAGATAGGCCGAGATGGAGAAAAAAAAAATTTTACTTCCGAATTCCGTTCATACTCGACCCGGTGAGAAAATTCCGAAAAAAATAGCAAAAAAATTGAAAAAATTAAGAAACCTCTCTCCGATATTATTTTTAGCCAAAACGGGATGAGATAGGCCGAGAAAGAGAGAAAAAAATTTTACGCCCGAAAGCCGTTCATACTCGACCGTGGCAGGAAAATTCCGAAAAAAATAGCAAAAAAACTGAAAAAATTAAAAATCCTCTTTCCGAATTTATTTTTAGCCTAAACGGGATGAGATAGGCCGAGAAACAGGGAAAAAAATTTTACTCCGGAATTCCTTTCATACTCGACTTAGACAAGAAAATTCCAAAAAAAATAGCAAAAAAATTGAAAAAATTGAAAAACCTCTTTCCGATATTATTTTTAGCCAAAACGGGGATGAGATAAGCCGAGAAAGATGGCAAAACATTTTACTCCCGAATTCCGTTCCTACTCGACCCGGCTAAGAAAATTCCGAAAAAACAGTAAAAAAATTGAAAAAATTAAAAACCTCTTTCTGGACATTATTTTTAGCCAAAACGTGATGAGACATGCCGAGAAAGAGAAAAAAAATTTTACTTCCGAATTCCGTTCAATCCCGACTCGGGCAAGAAAATTCCGAAAAAAATTGCAAAAAAATTGAAAAAATTAAAAAAACCTCTTTCCGATATTAATTTCGGGCTAAACAATATGAGATAGGCCGAGGAAGAGAAAAAAAAAAATTTACTCCAGAATTCCGTTAATGCTCGCCCCAGGCAAGAAAATTCAGAAAAAAAATGGCAAAAAAGTTGAAAAAATTAAAAAAACCTCTTTCCGACATTATTTTTTGCCAAAACAGGTTGAGATAGGCCAAGAAAGAGAAAAAAAAAAAATTTTCATCCGAATTCCGTTCATACTCGACCGAGGCAAGAAAATTTCGAAAAAAATAGCAAAAAAATTGAAAATATTTAAAAACCTCTTTCCGACATTATTTTTTGCCAAAACGGGCTGAGATAGGCCGGGATGGAGAAAAAAAATAATTTTACTTCCGAATTCCGTTCATACTCGACTCGGGTGAGAAAATTCCGAAAAAAATAGCAAAAAAATTGAAAAAATTAAAAAACCTCTTTCCGACTTTTTTTTTAGCCAAAACGGGATGAGATAGGCCGAGAAAGAGAGAAAAAAATTTTACTGCCGAAAGCCATTCATACTTGACCGTGGCAAGAAAAATTCCGAAAAAAATAGCAAAAAAACTGAAAAAATTAAAAATCCTCTTTCCGAATTTATTTTTAGCCTAAACGGGACGAGATAGGCCGAGAAACAGAGAAAGAAATTATACTCTCGAATTTCGTTCATACTCGACCTTGACAAGAAAATTCCAAATAAATAGCAAAAAAATTGAAAAAATTGAAAAACCTCTTTCCGATATTATTTTTAGCCAAAACGGGGATGAGATAGGCCGAGAAAGAGGGAAAAAAATTTTACTCCTAAATTTCGTTCATACACGACCTAGACAAGAAAATTCCAAAAAAGTAGCAATAAAATTGAAAAAATTGAAAAACCTCTTTCCAATATTATTTTTAGCCAAAACGGAGATGAGATAGGCCGAGAAAGAGGGAAAAAAATTTACTCCCGAATTCCGTTCCTACTCGACCCGGCCAGGAAAATTCCGAAACAAATAGTAAAAAAATTGAAAAAATAAAAAAACCTCTTTCCGACATTATTTTTTGCCAAAACGGGATGAGATTGGCCGAGATGGAGAAAAAAAAAAATTTACTTCCGAATTCCGTTCATACTCGACCCGGGTGAGAAAATTCCGAAAAAAATAGCAAAAAATTGAAAAAATTAAAAAACCTCTCTCCGATATTATTTTTAGCCAAAACGGGATGAGATAGGCCGAGAAAGAGAGAAAAAAATTTTACTTCCGAATTCCGTTCATACTCGACTCGTGCAAGAGAATTCCGAAAAAAATAGCAAAAAATTGAAAAAATTAAAAAACTTCTTTCCGACATTATTTTTAGCCAAAACGGGATGAGATAGGCCGAGAAAGAGAGAAAAAATTTTTACTCCCGAAAGCCGTTCATACTCGATCGTGGCAAGAAAATTCTGAAAAAAATAGCAAAAAAACTGAAAAAATTAAAAAATCCTCTTTCCGAATTTATTTTTAGCCTAAACGGGATGAGATAGGCCGAGAAACAGAGAAAAAAATTTTACTCCTGAATTCCTTTCATACTCGACCTAGACAAGAAAATTCCAAAAAAAATAGCAAAAAAATTGAAAAAATTGAAAAACCTCTTTCTGATATTATTTTTAGCCAAAACGGGGATGAGATAAGCCGAGAAAGATGGAAAAACATTTTACTCCCGAATTCCGTTCCTACTCGACCGGGAAAGAAAATTCCGAAAAAAATAGTAAAAAAATTGAAAAAATTAAAAAACCTCTTTCTGACATTATTTTTAGCCAAAACGGGATGAGACATGCCGAGAAAGAGAAAAAAAATTTTACTTCCGAATTCCGTTCAATCCCGACTCGAGCAAGAAAATTCCGAAAAAAATTGCAAAAAAATTGAAAAAATTAAAAAAACCTCTTTCCGATATTAATATCAGCCAAAACAGTATGAGATACGACGAGAAAGAGAAAAAAAAATTTTACTCCAGAACTCCGTTCATGCTCGCCCCAGCCAAGAAAATTCAGAAAAAAAAATGGCAAAAAAATTAAAAAAACGTCTTTTTGACATTATTTTTTGCCAAAACGGGATGAGATAGGCCGAGAAAGAGAAAAAAAAAAATTTACTTCCGAATTCAGTTCATACTCGACCGAGGCAAGAAAATTTCGAAAAAAATAGCAAAAAAATTTAAAAAATTTAGAAACCTCTTTCCGACATTATTTTTTGCCAAAACGGGATGAGATAGGCCGAGATGGAGAAAAAAAATAATTTTACTTCCGAATTCCGTTCATACTCGACTCAGGTGAGAAAATTCCGAAAAAAATAGCGAAAAAATTGAAAAAATTAAAAAACCTCCTTCCGACTTTATTTTTAGCCAAAACGGGATGTGATAGGCCGAGAAAGAGGGAAAAAAATTTTACTGCCGAAAGCCATTCATACTCGACCGTGGCAAGAAAATTCCGAAAAAAATAGCAAAAAAACTGAAAAAAATTAAAAATCCTCTTTCCGAATTTATTTTTAACCTAAACGGGACGAGATAGGCCGAGAAACAGAGAAAGAAATTATACTCCCGAATTTCGTTCATACTCGACCTAGACAAGAAAATTCCAAATAAATAGCAAAAAAATTGAAAAAATTGAAAAAACCTCTTTCCGATATTATTTTTAGCCAAAACGGGGATGAGATAGGCCGAGAAAGAGGGAAAAAAATTTTAGTCCCAAATTCCGTTCATAGTCGACCTAGACAAGAAAACTCCAATAAAGTAGCAATAAAATTGAAAAAATTGAAAAACCTCTTTCCGATATTATTTTTAGCCAAAACGGAGATGAGATAGGCTGAGAAAGAGGGGAAAAAATTTTACTCCCGAATTCCGTTCCTACTCGACCCGGCCAAGAAAAATTCCGAAACAAATAGTAAAAAAATTGAAAAAATAAAAAAAAACCTCTTTCCGACATTATTTTTTGCCAAAACGGGATGAGATAGCGAGATGGAGAAAAAAAAAATTTTACTTCCGAATTCCGTTCATACTCGACTCGGGTGAGAAAATTCCGAAAAAATAGCAAAAAAATTGAAAAATTAAAAAACCTCTCTCCGATATTATTTTTAGCCAAAACGGGATGAGATAGGCCAAGAAAGAGAAAAAAAAATTTTACTTCCGAATTCCGTTCATACTCGACTCGTGCAAGAGAATTCCGAAAAAAATAGTAAAAAATTTGAAAAAATTAAAAAACCTCTTTCTGTCATTATTTTAGCCAAAACGGGATGAGATAGGCCGAGAAAGAGAGAAAAAATTTTTACTCTCGAAAGCCGTTCATACTCGACCGTGGCAAGAAAATTCCGAAAAAAATAGCCAAAAAACAGAAAAAATTAAAAATCCTCTTTCCCGAATTTATTTTTAGCCTAAACGGGATGAGATAGGCTGAGAAACAGAGAAAAAAATTTTACTCCCGAATTCCGTTTATACTCGACCTAGACAAGAAAATTCCAAAAAAATAGCAAAAAAATTGAAAAAATTGAAAAACCTCTTTCCGATATTATTTTTAGCCAAAACGGGGATGAGATAGGCCGAGAAAGAGGGAAAAAAATTTTACACCCGAATTCCGTTCATACTCGACCTAGACAAGAAAATTCCAAAAAAATAGCAAAAAAAATTGAAAAAATTGAAAAACCTCTTTTTGTTATTATTTTTAGCCAAAACAGAGATGAGATAGGCCGAGAAAGAGGGAAAAAAATTTTACTCCCGAATTCCGTTCCTACTCGACCCGGCCAAGAAAATTCCGAAACAAATAGTAAAAAAATTGAAAAAATAAAAAAAAACCTCTTTCCGACATTATTTATTGCCAAAACGGGATGAGATAGGCCGAGATGGAGAAAAAAAAAATTTTACTTCCGAATTCCGTTCATACCCGACCCGGGTGAGAAAATTCCGAAAAAAATAGCAAAAAAATTGAAAAAATTAAAAAACCTCTTTCTGACATTATTTTTAGCGAAAACGGGATGAGATAGGCCGAGAAAGAGAAAAAAAATTTTTACTCCCGAAAGCCGTTCATACTCGACCGTGGCAAGAAAATTCCGAAAAAAATAGCAAAAAAACTGAAAAAATTAAAAATCCTCTTTCCGAATTTATTTTTAGCCTAAACGGGATGAGATAGGCCGAGAAACAGAGAAAAAAATTTTACTCCTGAATTCCTTTCATACTCGACCTAGACAAGAAAATTCCAAAAAAAATAGCAAAAAAATTGAAGAAATTGAAAAACCTCTTTCCGATATTATTTTTAGCCAAAACGGGATGAGATAGGCCGAGAAAGAAGGAAAAACATTTTACTCCCGAATTCCGTTCCTACTCGACCCGGCCAAGAAAATTCCGAAAAAAATAGTAAAAAAATTGAAAAAATTAAAAAACCTCTTTCCGACATTATTTTTAGCGAAAACGGGATGAGATAGGCCGAGAAAGAGAAAAAAAATTTTTACTCCCGAAAGCCGTTCATACTCGACCGTGGCAAGAAAATTCCGAAAAAAATAGCAAAAAAACTGAAAAAAAA